>VDFB02094958.1:10000-30434 GCA_007258455.2 Sequoia sempervirens | reverse complement strand
CGAGCCCCATACAGAGAAGAATTGCTAATATCTTAAGGTTTCAGATAGGGTTCTCCCTTTGACTTATCTGGGTTTCCCAATTTCTGTTCGCCATCTTCCCAAGGGTTCTTGGCAGAATATTATTGATAAGCTCCGTGCAAAAGTTAATCATTGGACCCACAGATGGTTGTCTTTTGTGGGGCGGGTTCAGCTTCTCAAGTCGGTGGTGCAGGCTCTCCCTACCTATAGATGTATGCTTCAGGTGGCTCCGATGGGTTTTCTGAGGGAGTTGGATTCTCTTGAAAGGCAGTTCTTATGGGCAGGAAGTTTGGCTTCTTCCAAGTGGAGCCTGGTTAGGTGGGATGTTGTGTGCAGCCCAAAGCAATTTGGTGGTCTTGGTCTTCGACAGTCTGCGTTATCTGGAGTGGCTGTGGCTGCTAAGCTATTTTGGAGATGGTGTGTGGAACAGGATCAGCCATGGGCTAGGATATTATCTCATAAGTATTTCCCGGGGATTCCACGGCAGGATCTTCCTCGTTACCCTCTTGAGGGGAAAGGTTCAGTGATTTGGAATACTCTTCAGAAGGGTGCAAAGCTTATTAAGGAAGGTTTATTTTGGATCTGTAGATGTGGAACTGAGGCTCTCTTCTGGTCGGATTCTTGGGATGGATTCCCTCCACTTACTTCTCAGTTCCCCAATCTACTTCCTTTGTGCCAAAGATTTCTCGAGGCTGGCTGGGCTAGGGTGAGTGACTTCAAGTCTGTTGCTTCTTTTGGTCAGTTGGAGGTTGCTCATTGGAAGGATCCCGTAGAGTGGCCAGATTTGGGACTTGCGGAAGAAAGTGATGAGCTTCACAAGATTCTTCATAGTAGGAGTTGTAGTTCTCTTCTGGAAGAAGATATTCTTGCTTGGACCCATAATCCTAAGGGGGTTTACTCTGTTGCTTCTGGTTATCAGGTGTTATTGGCTCAGAAGCTCACTGGGGCAGAGGTTCATTGGTGGAAAAGGGTGTGGAATAAACTCTCGTGGCCTAAATGCGACTGCTTTGTTTGGACTTTGGCTTGGAATAGGTGCTTGACCTGGGATAACATTCGTAAACGGGGATTTCAAGGACCTTCAATTTGTGTTTTGTGTGGGGGAGCGGAAGAGGATTCTTCACATTTGTTCTTTCGATGCCCCTTTGTTGTGCAGCTTTGGCATTGGTGGTGGGAGGTGTGGAAGCTTCCCTGTATTCATGTGTGCTCTTTGGTTGAATTCTGGGATAGTATGGGAAGACCTCCTTCTATGGCTTCCTTTTTGTAGGAAGTTTGGTTTGTGGGCCCTACCTTTCTGCTTTGGCAGATTTGGTTGGAGCGGAACCGCAGAATTTTTCGTGATCAGAAGTTGGTGGGTCGGCAAGTTTGGATGCGTATGCTTGGAATGGTGCAGGAGTCTGTTTTAGCTAAATGTGATGTGGTTTTCCCCTTGGAGAGAGGTGATGCTGAGTTGGTGGCCAGACTAGGTCTTCAAGAAATTCATTCATCTTTTGTCAGTTCTAGGAACTGTAGGCATGGGAAAAAGAGGGTCCAACGGGTTGGAAGGTGGTTACCTCCTCCCAATGGATTTTTAAAGATCAATACTGATGGTTCTTCTAGGGGAAATCCTGGGCCTGCTGGAATTGGTGGGGTTGGCAGGGACTCGGCTGGTTCGGTGATTTTTCTATTCTCTATACATGAGGGGGTGAAGACTGTTAACTTCATGGAGGGTCTAGCAATTCTTCATGCTATGGAGAGGGCCCTTGCTTTGGGATGGAGAAAGGTTATATGTGAAGCTGATTCACAGATTTTGATTAATCTCTTGAATGAGCGAAAGATATCTGATATAAATTGGCAGTTGGCTTCGGTGGTTCAACGGATTCTTCAAGTTAGTTCTCGGATGGAGGAGGCATCCTTTGTTCACATCCCAAGGGAGTGGAATCGCGCTGCTGACTGCTTGGCCAAATGGGCCTCTGAGCAAGATAGTGGTTGGAAGGTTGAGGATTGGGATCAAGTTAACCCTGAGCTGCGTCTGGATTTAGACCGGTTCTTGGAAGAGGATAGGAGGATACATGGGGATAGTTGATTTTGTTTTATGTTGTGGGGTTTTTGCCTTGTTCTCTAGGACTGGGTCCCATGGTTATTATTGTAATGCTCTTTTCTAATTTCTAATAAAGTTTTTACCCCTTTGTTTTCTAAAAAATACTATAGGATTAAAAAAAGAAAATTTGAATTTCATGAAGTTTTGATAAAGTTAAGGTGGTCAAACATACAATTTTTTTATATTTTTTAAAAGTTGTAATAAAAAATTCATAATTAATTATTTACTTGTAAAAAAAAATACAAAAAAATATGCATCACATCGGGACATGAGTCCTCTACTTATATTTAAAATCTTCTAAAAAAATATTATCATTTTATTGTGGTTAGGGTGGTCAAATAGATACCTACTTCTTATTTTTTCCCTGAAATTTAAGTACTACTACATTGAAATTTCAAATTTTCACCAAATAGATATATATATTTTGTAAAAACCTAGTAATTTAGAAACTACATTCAATTTGATACAAATTCTATTCTTACATATTTTTGAAATAATATAGATAACTTATTCAAAATTTTACGTTAAGTTGCCTAACTTTGATTTCTTTGCCACTTAAGGGCCTATTTTTTCCATGATGATCCTGCACATACCCACATGTGAAGAAGGATTGTAAGAACAAGAAAGAGAGTTCTGATTCTTCTACAGAGGAATCCTTGGATGATAGTAATGATGCATTGGTTATTTCGGCTAATATTGTTTGTGATAACTACTCGCTTCATGTTTTAGAGTGATCTTCATAGAGAGGATGGTAGTCACAATGCCATGTGTGACTTGATACCATGGTTCAGTGCGAGTTGTTGGTAGTGAAGTGGATGCATCATTAGTAAGGTTATCTCTATGTGATTGGAGATATATTTTCTTAGTTTAGAGTGTATTTGTTATGATGTCATGTTATACTCTTGATACTAGTTTAGAATTTGGCATATTACATGTTCTCTTAAGACCAGGATGTATATACATGTTATGATGCATGTGATCTCCTAGGAGGAGATGGTTAGTTACGAGGTGACCTAATCACCAACTTCAAAGATATGCTCAAACCTATGATGATGCTTCATACAAATTTGTGCTTGATGCAAACATTAAGTACCATGATAAATTTATCTCATTACAAAAGGGAGTTACCAATGAATTAGACCTTGGAAGAATCTAGAACATAAGTAGCAAAAAAATGTGTGGGCTAACTAGAGAGAGCCTCAAACAATGCCATTTTGGGTGCAATGTGATAATTGTTGTACACTATTTATCTAGTGGTAACCACTTGGCCCATTTCCCTTATTTCTTTGACATAAAACATGTTAGGTTACTTTCTTACCATTTATTTACAACTTTTGTTTGTCCATTAGTTTGAGGATGATAGGTTGAACTTAAGTTTATATGAGTTCCTTGCAAAATAAATAGTTCTTGTTAGAAAATTCTCATGAAGGTGTGATAATGATCATTGATAATAGAGTAGATAAAAGCATGAGTCTTGAGAATTATATTCGAGAACTGTTGAGCCATGACTACTACTATGCAAGAGTGGGTAGGCACAAAAATGAGCATACATAGTGTAAAAGAATAAATGAGTTGAAGATTCCTATATGCGGCCAAGTTTTTAAATTTTTCCTATTTATGCTATATAATCTAAATATATTTATTGTTTTATGATGAAGATCATTAAATTATTTGAGCCTTATCTAAATTTTCTTCATAGTTAAACTAGGTCTAGACAAGAAAGGACATTTGGGAATGAAAGATGGGAATGATAAGAATTAAAAAAGCAGTATGCAAAGACCATATACAAATAGTAAATGAAAGGTGTAAGGAACCTTGAAACCAATCTAGGAAACTCATTAGTTTGATGCTGCTACATTGTACTATCATCTAATCTACACACTATTGTCTGAAAAGAATGTAAATGTTGATGTTTTCATGGAATAGATATGACTAGAACCTAAAACCTTCCATTGTTTTTGGATGCTCTACCATTGAGCTACTTTCCCTTTTAGGACTAACCTATCTTTTGACTAATTGTGGCTTAATTCCAACATCCCCCTTAAGCCACTTTATAGAAGGCTTGGGGTTCCTAGCTTAGCCTAGCCCTAGTACCATGTTAAGATCTTCATGGAATAGATAGGACTTGAATCTAGGAGCTTTTTTTGTTGCTAGAGTGTTGTACCATTGAGCTACTCAGCCTTTTATTGTTGCTAGGGTGCTATAACTTTTAGCTACTTGCCCTTTTAGGACCAACCCATTTTTTGTCTAGGTGTGGCTTAATTCCAAGAATAAAAATTGAACTTATCCTTATAATTTGATGTGGCCTTCTTAAAAGGAAGATGCAAAAAAGAGTAGCTCATACCAAGTACAACAAAAATATACATCAATACAAAAATTCGCTCAAACCATTTATTTTAATAAAAATCTTAAAATAATGATCGAGAAAGAGGAAGGACACAAGACATTTTTTTGGTTGAATTCCTTCAAATACCTATCATACATTAATCTAAAATTAAAAATAGTAACACATTAATAATATATCAATTTTAAATCCTTGGTTTACAAGGAAAAAACCTAGTGGGCTTGAGTGAGGATAGAGAGAAAATGGTGCTTTCAAGGTGTCAACAACTATGCTACAAACCCAAGAAAGATCACAATAATAGAAATTATAAATGATTCAAACACAAAACTAAACAAGTTCACTTGAAACACGAAGGATAGAGGGAATGAAAGGCTATAGTCATGATGAATGTATTCAACAATAGAAAGAGCTTATGGAAGCCAATTTTGGAACCACAAAATTCTATTCAAATGGTAGAGAATGTTGTAGTCACTTCAAAAATAAACAGTAACACAAAATATTGAGATACACATTTCAAAAATAAGATATAAGGAAGATGAAGAGGCATGCAAAGGTGAACAAGCTTTTGAGATTTACCTAATGAACTTGCTAGGAATTATATTCACATGATCATGTATGAAAGGGGTTAATATTTTATAAGAAACCATTTTTGTATGACTACAACATCAAAGGATGTTGTGCATCATGTAGATATCCATGTACTAATAAATTCCAAGTACAACAAGGAAAAAAGTGACACAAAAATGATAACATGCCACTAGTTTAACATATAAAACATAGGTTAATCTAAGAATTTAATGTATTTTCTTTGGGAAATGGTCCCATCGATAATTAAGTCATATTGATAGGATTAAGTCTTTAGTATTTAGCCATAAATAAGGTGAATTAGTTTGCAACTAGCATTCCTAGTTTTGTTTTGATTAGATACCCTATTAGTCTTAGTTAGACATGATGATGGTGGAATTGACTAACATTGATTGGATATTGTTATCTAGTTTCCATGAATTAATGAGATAGTAATAGGTAGTTCAGTGATAAATTAAGAGAGAAATATTTAGTTAGTTTTAGTTAGATACCCTAATCAATTAATTAAATTATTTTAATTGTGGGTCACGAGAGTGAGAAGATTATTTAGGTATTGCTATGAAAAGCAAAGGAATTAAATTTACCATTAGAACACAAACACACTTTATTCTATTTTAGAACTTGGGTGCTAACATAGTTGTAGGCTTTTTTGAGATGAAAATCTCAAGCTCCTTTAAAACAACATCTCATGAGAGCATAAACCCTTTGAGACACTCAATATTACATGTTACTAAAATAAGGTTATTCTAGGCACTTAGTAGTACTAGACAATATCAAGGAATATGCAAAGAGATGGGTTACTATAAGTAGTATAAATTATTGTATTATTTTTTAGTACATGTATTTTCAAAAAAAAGAGAAAAAATGAAAATTATATAGATATATTGCATGCATAGGGTTAGATTTCTAGATTACTCATGATAAAGTATTTTTTTTAAATTTAGAAAATTATAATTTATTTTTGAGAAATATCAACATTACCTCCTCTAAAGGGTCATCACCATAAATTTGGCTACATACTCTATGATTGTTTATCAAGATGTGACTATTGTGCTAGGAAATATCATGGTATGACGAAAGCTATCTTTATTTCAAGCTGAATGTGCAAATGAATGTCATTATCATATTTTATCTTGCTATAAATAGTTAAGGTGTATAAACCACTATATAAAATAGTTTACTTTTGTTAATTACACTCAATATGTAATGAAATTAATCATGATGAATGCCATTATTGATGATGAAATTATTATTTGAAACAAATTTCAATAATTTATGCACTATAGTGATCCCACAATAGTGGTTTACAATTTTTTGCCAAACTGGACACTGAAATAATTTTTTTTAACTAAATCTTCACTTCCAGGCACCTATAGCAGCTAAACCGTGAGGAATTTGAAGATGATGCAAACTAGAGTTTCGTGAAATTTTGTCTATAGATTCTAAATATATTTTTTTCAAAATTTTTGGAATCAAATTGCACTTCTTTTTCCATCTCCCTCGAAAACTAGTTTTTCAGAAAACAACATTTTAAAAATGACGCTCACCGTATAACGCATTAATTTTTTTCCATGAAGGATAAAATTATAATTCTTTTCAATTTAGATTTAACTCTGATATCTAGTGATTCCATTTGTTAGATAGTTTTTATTGAATATTTTTCTTTAATCAAGTTTTGAGTTCAAACCGTTATAATTCAGACATAGCAAACCTGTATAATGCGTAACTTTTTTGTATGTATCAAAATTAAATTGTTTTTTATTTGTTGGATCAAGGACTTCAATGTCTAGTGCACTAATATTTTTTTATTTTTTAATAATCTGCTATTTTTCCATATGTGTAGAGCAAAGAGCTTGATTTTCGGTGAAAAACCTACATTCATGAGAAATACAAAATAAATATAATAATTAAATTAAATTTATTTAAAATTATACTTTTTGGGAAGCTTATAATAAGGACTACATACTTAAAAAAAATTAAATTAAATGAATTCATTTGATCCCCCAAAAGGTAAATCAAAAGTGGTTTTTTATCAACATTTTGATAGGTGTAAAGGAGACTCTATTATAGGTATGGTTTAAAATTAGCTAGGTTCTATCCAAGGGGGTTTGATTTAAGGTAGTTTGATCAAACCATATTCAATTGGAATTCTTTAAATGGGACATTTAAAGGCTTAAATCATTATATTTTCTAAAAATATGTGATTTCAGTAAAAATTAGTTCCTCCCAGAAATTGTAAACCAGCTTTGTTTAACTACAAATTGGTTTTGTTGTGACAACATTTATAGCCCACATGTTTATGATGGATAAAATATTTACAAACTATTTTCATAAATCCTATTCATTCATATATCTTTTAATCTAGGTGACCTCATTATTTTATTATCCATGTTTATGTCCTTATATGCTTTACTTTCACTTATCCTATATGTTAGCATTCATATTTCTCTCTTATATGGCATACTTTACTATGCTTACGTTGAATTATCCTCATTGCTTAATGCTTATGACCCCCTTATCACTAGGGACAACCCCAAGGCATCTTATCCTTTTTTCTATATATGTTTACATATTTATCTCTTTCTTTACACACTTCTCATGCTTACATGAGATGCTACACATTATTACTGTTTACATGCTTCTTGTGCCTACATGATGACACCTATTGTTATCCATGGTTTTCTTTTTCATGTTCCTTTTTATTATGCTATCTTTGGTACTATTAAAAACTTGATGTGATTTACTTGTTGCTAACATTTCACCCATATCTCTAACTCCTTGCATCCTTTATATTCAACCAATTCGAGGGAAAAAAAATTATCATTGAAGTTCCTTCATGAATTTTATTTTAGTGATGTAGTTACATGAGATCTATGTGTTGCAAATATGGTTGTTGATTCACCAAAAGATCAACTTATTAATGCCTGATACAACCACTAGATTTATACAAGATCAAGATCCACAGGGGGAGGTTAAACCATATCATGAAGCCCAATCACCACACTAGACTACACCTACCATAGGAAGAGGAGACCAAGGGTCACACCTTGCAACAATCCCCCCTAGTGCAAGTGTCAGGTTTGAACCTATGACCTCAGCTCTGGTACCAATTGTTGCAAAGAGGGTTTTTGTTGCACCGAAAGATCGACCTATTAATGCCTGATACAATTGTTGGATTTATACAAGATGAAGATCCACAAGATGCAGTTAAACCATTTCATGAAGCCCAAGCACCACGCTGGACTACACCTACCACAAGAAGAGGAGACCAAGGGTCACACCTTGCAACACTATGATCATTTTTATTACTAGGTAGAGATTCATTACTATATCTAGATAAAGCCTTTTTATGTTTTATCTATCTGGTTGAGTCTTTTACACATATATTTTTTATTAGTTTTCATAATAGTAGAAGTCTCTTGTCCTACTCCTTTTTAAAATTTTACTTAAAAAATGTTTCAACAAGTTGTGGTCATGCTCAAATATTAAATACTTGACACAGGTTATACATTGCAACCTTTTATATTGCACTTTCATGTTATTCAAAAAATATCTCAATGGATGACTGCACATATGATTTGCATCATGATTCATCAATTTACATTTATCCATATCCTTTGAGCGTTTTAAAAATATTTAATTCCATGTTTCCTACATAGTTTTACTTTGATATTCATTCTCATAGTATCTCACATATATATTTAATTTGGGAAAAACATAATGGTGAAAATTGTAACTCATTCTCACTTGGTTGTCTTCAATGCATCAATTAGTGTTTAAGATGATCCATTTTGAATGAAATCTCACAAATGTTGACACCTATTTTGGAATTCCATCATCACTCATCCCTATAATACTTCAATTTCCTATATTTTCCATTTTCCCAACTTAGTTCAAATAGATAGAGTTGTGGAACTAATCTAGATTAGTTCCAAACTAACATATATGATCCTCACACTTTTAAAATTTAAATTTTTTTCCACCCTATTATTTGACGATCATTATGAGTTGACTAAAACATGAATTGTCTAAATTATACAATAGGATAGTGTACTAAGGACTAATTCTAATGTGAAATAACCATATCCTGTAATGGAAGAGCACATGGACTATTTGTAAATGGATAAAATGGAATACACTAGCATTGCATAATCATGAGGTAGGAGTTCTCATATTGCATGTTTGCTTATTATTCTCAACATTAATTCATTTTCATTGAATAGGTCCATCTAGGGGCTTGAAAAAGGAGAAATTGAACCTCATGATCTATTAAATACCCAAAGGTCTTTATCAGCATCACCTATCCTTACATGAATTTGGATACAAAGGATTGAGGAAAATAATTTTTAAACTATGTTATTGTGCCTTATTAATTCCACAAGTTATAGGTTCATATCTATGAATTAGTTTAGTCCCACAACACATAACTAACCCAAAAAGGTACATAGTCCATTTTATGGGTTAGCAATAAATCATAAAATTCCAACACCATAATGGATGAACTTGTAGTATCATTTAACTATTTTCATAAAAATTATAACTAAATAAACCATATATTTAATTTACCTAATTTTTATATATAAATATTAATTATAACATATTTAATCATTATTACCAACTCTTAAATCATAAGCATTTGTGCACCACATTTTTTGAAGTGCTACTCTAGGGCTTCATTTCCCATTTCATTTTCTATATTGTATGCTTCTTATATTCTATTTACATTAAATTTAATTCTCTATTAGATTTGATAGAGGCATTAACTAGATATTAGCTATATTCTAAATGAAGCCAAATTTTTTTAGTACAAGTATCTCATTCCATATTGGGGATGTACTGATGATAAAAACTAAGAAAATAACAATAAAATAATAATAAACTAGAATATACAAAGAAAAACAAAGATATTAATAACTATTGTTCACTAATTTTAATTATCAAAATAGAAAGTACATTTAAATAGAGATTATAAACTCAAAAACAATTCTTATAATCTTGGAATCTAGCTTGATCCCTAACTAAAAATAATTGGCAATGCATTAATGACGATATCCACAATAACTCTTATTAACACTTAACATCTAACTTGGACACCTCTAAGACTCCTATTGCCAACACTATTACTAATACATTTAATTCTTCAAATTCATGACAACACACAATTACACATAGTTTTTGGATGTATAGTTTTCTCCAACACCTTCCCTACAACCAATCATCCACTAAAATATGAAAAGGAGAACAACACCACTCCTTTGAATCCTCAAGCACATCTCCTTCCTCAACACCAAAAATCAAGGCATTTCAAGGAACTATATTTATAGTGAGAACCTTTTGACATGTTCTTTTATGATCCCAACATATCTAACATTTATTGGGATGATTTTTCATCTTCTTCTTCATACATTACAAGTCTATCCAACTAATAAATAGTCTCCAATGTTAATTGCATTGAGGGAACCAATCACCTATTCTACAATATTAATAATTTTTTTCTCATTCAAGCCAAGATCTTGTGATTATCAACCAAATATATAACATGTTAACCAAAAATATTTTCTAGTCATAGCTTGATGTCACCAACATTGACAACAATAGCCCCCTCTTTGTTTGATTGCAAAAACCTCTTCTTTAATGTAAAATACACAAAAAAATATATTAGTAATTGCAATCACAACAAATTTGCACTGCACTAGAATTATTATCACATAAACCCTCTCCACTAATTCACATTTTGAGCCAAATAATTAGATTTGGTTCATGTTCAAAACATATGAACCACACTTTTACACAATATACTTAAGTTACTATTTGTACAATAGACTATATCTCCTACCCTACAGTAATCATCTCTAAAGATGCTTTCATAGTTCTCAAGATTCTCTCATCTTCTTGGACATTCCTATGAAGAAGTCATTCCCAATATGAGTCTCATACATTGATAAAAATTAAAATAATATAAGCAGAAATATCATATAATAGAAAATAAGAAGTAAAATACAAATATTAAAAATTGTTGCTCACTACTTTTATTCATCAAAATGAAGATTATATTTATATAGATTACAAACTCATAATCAATTCTTAAAATCTTGGAATCTAGCTTGATATCTAACTAAAACTAATTGATAGTTACACACTAACAACTATTGACACAACTACAACTCTCATTAATACTAGTATCCAACTTAAACAACTCTATGAATCTAATTACCAGCATTATTATTAACACATGTTCAATTCTTCAAATTCATAATAACACTTACAATTATCTCCAACAACTCAAGTATTATTCTAGTATTATAAATTTTACTTTACACCTAATCCATTGAATTCCCATTCAACCATATTGTGAAAACACATTTATTTTCATTTCAATATTAAAAACGTATTAGAAACAAATGTAAACTACTAAACAAGTTTGCCTCTGGAAAAGTGAAAAAGTTTCCAAAAATCTTGAATTCAATACAACTATGAAAATAAGTAAACATGTCTATCGGGCCAATACCAATCTATTTCACCTACAATTTGAGAGTAGGGAATAGTTTAATTCCATGGACAACTAAAAAAGTATACAACTCTCGATATCACTTCTCAATATCTATGTAAAAAAGTTCTAACAAATTCAATTTCTATTTTAGATTCTTAACGTTAAGTTTAAATCTGTTTCATCTTTTTGTCCATTGGCTTCTGGATCAATTTCAATCCAAGATAGTTCTTTTGCTTTGGAGTCAATTTCAACACCACCATCTTTCTATTTTTTTCCTTTCGGATCAATCTGAAGCCCCAATTTTTTTTTGGCTTTTGGATTAGCATCAATTTCAAAACCAAATAGATTTAGAACATCATCTGAATTATTTTCACTTTCATCTTCCATGGCTTTTCTTTTTCCAAGTTGCTTGGATGCATGGAAATGATTTTTGGGTTTTTGATGGGAAGGATAATGAATGTCATATGTATTATGATCTACTCTGATTTTTTCATGAGATTTCACCAACTCTTTGGTCTCACAAATATTCTCAATTGGCACATTTACTGAGCTTAGTGAACTAGATGTGGCATTGAGTCCCTGTGCTTGAAGTAGCATATATGAACTAGATTGATCTTCAACATAATTGGTGCTTGTTGAATTCTGAGAGGCATGCACTATAATATAAATTTTTTTAATTGGCATCTTATAATCCCTAGAAATAGAAATTGTGTCTCCTCCTTTCAAATCCTTATCTTTGACAAACCTTCTCCATCCCCTTGTAAGCACATAGCTTTGGTTGATTTTCCAAAATGAAAACCTAAATTTCCATTCTCTACTATTACTTGTATCCACAAATGTAAGAATTTTTTTTGATTCGGAATCTAACTTATCCTTAGGAAAATGACGTTCGGCATGTAGTTTTGGGATCACCAGCCTGTTCAATTTACCAACATCATGAACAATCATCTGCTTTCGAAATAGATGTTTCCTATCCATCATGAGGCCTCCTAGAACAATATTCTTACTCATCTTCCCTACATTAGATATATCCTGATTACCATATACCTCTTGATTATGTGTGTGATAAGCGTCATACCACTTTTGTAGTTCTCTATCATATTTGTGATCCTTGATTAAACAGAGAAATTATTCCTATGTGAGATAATCCTAAGACTATTTCTTAGCTTCTGAAATGGTTGCATTGGGGAAATTTATTTTACCATCTTTCTTTTTGAATTTCAAATGAGCTCTATCATAAGCCTTGGAAGCTTCTTCTCTAATCTAGAAAGTACCCAACCATATTCTAGCCTTGTTGTATAGTTGTGCTCCCAAATGGCCATTATTCCTTATAAAAACAACACCCTTGAACTCTGAAGAATCATCTTTTCCTTTTTTCTTGTCCTTGAACAATTCTCCTCTTTGTTGCCTTACTATGACCTTCCACTTGACCATTTCCATCACTATCATTGTCACCCTTACTCAATGGTTTAGAGCCAGATGAATGAAGGGCACTGGATATGCTTTCTTTGTCACTTACATGTTTTGAAATAGCTTGAAACTTCAACATAAAGTAAGCCCCAAAATTAGGGCTATGATATCATTCTTCATATGATTTTTTTAATCCCACAATGAACCAACATACATTTGTTTTTAGTTCTAGTCACATTGATCAAATTATAGAATATGGAGACATTAATCCTAAATAGAGTCCCTATCAAAGATCATTTAGCAACCACCAAAATCCATCTTACCAACCGATAACCAAACTTCATGAGTATCACATGCATTCCAAAATCCATCTTACCAACTTGAATGGTGAGCAACGATTTTGTTTGTTTGAAAAGATGTCACAATGACTATAATCTACCTCTCAAAAATAATGAGTTAAGTCACTCGGAAAAGGAAACTACTGCAGTTATGATGGATGATCCCATTCATGCCTCTGGTGCATCCATGGGGCTGGATAGCCATTGCCTAGATATTGAGTGTTGACTATGGAATTAAATTATATCCTTCTCTCAAATTGTAGGTGAAATAGATTGGATGTATTTTTTTATATGGCTAGATGGGAACTCAGTGATTAGAAGTAAATTATCTTTTATGTTGGAGATAATTGTATGTTCAACAATTACATGTTTGTGTGTTTTAAACAATTTAAAGAACTCAATATGTGTTAGTACGATTACTAATAATAAAAGTCTTAGAGGTGTCCAAGTTATATAATTAGCCGATAGGCTTTGTGTCAACTTTTCCTAGAATTTTTATTAGCCTCGTCGATTTTTAGGCTTCCGACGACTAAGGACAAGGTGGTGGGTGGGTTATAAGTTTGGCTAGAATTTTTCGTCAGCCTCCCATATTTTTTGGCTTCCAATAACTATGAAAAAGGTGGTAGAGGTGGTTGTTGGCTGCTTTGGGAATTGGGTGGCGTTTGTCAAGCCGCGTGGATAGAGAAGGTTGCAGAAATTAAACATTGGTTCGCGTCAACATTAATTGTTGTATGCTTTGTGTGTAATGGGGATTATCATAATAACATCACCATAATAACAACCACCCTTTAACACCTTAGGGAACAAAACAAATGTTGGTAAATTTTCAATGAGACATTGTTTGGTATCATTTTGTTACTATACCTGATATGAGAGCCGAGAGCGATGAGGGTTAGCTTTTGTGAGAGTGCAAGCTGGATTAAGTTTTCTGCAGCTTTTGTGAAGGTGGGCGGACATTATTTTGTGTTTTTTGCAAGGGAGGGGGTTGGAAATGCAAAAGAAATGTGTCTCCTATTATAGTATTTTGTGTATTCTTGTGCAGAAAGTTAGTGAGAAGATGTCTGTTTGAAGTGGGTGGGAAGAGGTGCATGTGGAATAACCCCTTGATGTGTTTTGATATATGGTTGTAGCTAGTTGTATATTGCTTCATTGCTTGATAGATCTTTTATTGATTGTTTTAAATACATTGTCGATTTATAGTTCATGTTTCCTATAGGTGGTTTTGCATGGACTTGAAATCACATGATTTTGTAGGCTTGTGTTTATAGTTTCCATTATTTGTGTATGTTTGGGAGGCTTAGAAACAAAGAGAGTATGGAAGCTTGGGGAAAGAGTTTGTTTGGGAAATGGCTGACAAGGGTGCAGCCATGGAAGGAAAAAAATGTTTTATGTATTTTAATTTGGATTTTTATAAGAGTGTTAATTTAATATAGTTGTATTATACCAGCTATTGTTCCCATTTAAGGAGTGTTATTGAAAAGTGTATGTTTTCAATTATGGAGGATATTGTGTTGAGAAAAGGACTATTTTTTGTATGGGTTTATTCACTATAAACTTTTATGGGTTTGTGTTTAATGTTGATTATATTTTTGGTTACATTAGGTTGGTTGGTTTATTGCTTGCGGTTTGTGGTTATGGTTGCAATGGAATAAAATAGTCAATCCATTGGGCATTGTGGATTATAGTTGTGTTGCTTAAGCTATATTGTTTCATTTTGGAGAAAGTGTTGTTGAAATGCTTGTATTTTTCCAATTTATGAGGAGATTGTGTTGATAAAGGTGTGTTTTTTGTATGGTTTTGTTATTGTCAATTTTCGTAGAGTTTGTGTTGAAAGTTTGTGTTTTCTGGCTATGTTTGCAATAGAATAAAATTGTAGAGGATATGGAATTTTTGTCGATTGTTATTGTATAGGTACACGTATATTGTGGCTTTCTGCATGTGGGTGGTTATAAAGAGTAATGTTGTTTGATTTATGAGTTTTGTTTTTTGGTTTTTCTTGGAAAAGAATAAAATAATTAATGTTGTTGATTCTATCTTTGTTTACATTAGTTATTATTGACTATTGCTTTCTTTCTTAGGCTATATCAAGTATATTTTAATATCAATATATATATATATATATTTAATATTAAAAATGATAAGGCTATGGATTTTGGGTTGATACTTATTGTATAGATCAAGCTATGTTGTGGCTTTCTGAATGTGGGTGGCTATTCAAAGTAATGTTTGATTTATGGTTTTCATATTTTGGTTATGGTTGGAATAGAATAAAATAATTAATTTTTTTGTTTCTAGGTTTGGTTACATTAGGTATTATTGATTATTGTTCTCTACCTTTCGCTATATTGCGTGTATTTTAATATCAGCATATATAGGTAAGATTAAAATTGTTAAGGGTATGGAGTTTTAGTTGATGCTTATTGTATAGCACAAGCTATACTATTGCTTTCTGGACCTGAGTGGGTGTTGAAACCAAAGTTAATGTTGTTGATTATGTGTTTGGTTACATTAGGTGTTGTTGATTATTGTTCTCTGCCTTAGGGTGTGTTGGGTATATTGTAATATGTATACATATGTGTATATATATATGTGTGTATATATGTGTAGATATATACATGTATTTATGTGTATATTAATTATCTACGCATCTATCTTTATGGGTTGCATTTAGTAGATATGTAGCCAACATGGGAAAATCCTTGACTAGAATAAAATTTATGGCTTCCATTTTGTGGTTATGGTGTGAACACAATAAAATAATTAATGGTGTTGATTGTATGTTTGGTTGCATTAGGTATTATAAATTATTGTTTTGTTCCTTAAGATATGTTTGGTATATTTTAATATGTGTATATTTGTGTATATATATAGATATACATGTATATATATGACATGTATTTATATATATATATATATATAAAATTTTAGTGGGTCTCTCTTTATGAATTGCAATGGAGAAAAATCCTTGACCTTATGCAGTTTTCCTCGATTGTAACTATGTTGATTTACCATAAGGTACTGTTGATTGTTTCAAATATGTTGTCTGATTCTCATTATCTGGAGAACAACATTAATTATTTCATTATTTTATTCTATTCCAACAATAACCAAAAAATGAAAACTGTTGTGTTTTTTGCTAAACTTCCCCATCTTGGTTACCATTCAAACCAATAATGATTGATTTAGGGTTCACATTCTCGTGGTGTTGTTTTGCATAAGGGATTGTTCACTATTTTTGGCTGTGTTAGGTTAACGGTGTTTTATTTATGGATTTTGTTATCTGGCTATGGTTGGAAGAGAATAAAATAATTAATGTTGTCCATTCTATGTTTGGTTACATTATGTATTATTGATTATTGTTCCTTAGCTTAGGATGCACTTGTGTCAAATTTTCCAGGAATTTTCGTTACCCTCACCATATTTCTCTCTTTTCCTAGCATTGGGGCAGACTTGGCAGATGGGCTATAGTTTGGTCAAGATTTTCATAAGCCCTGCTGGTATATATATATGTATATATATGTATATATATGTATATATATGTATATATAAATGTATATATATATATATATGTATATATATATATTTATATATATATATATACATATGCATATATACATATATATACAGTTAAAACAAGACATCATAAATATCATAGACCACACCTTTTGGAACCATCAATACGTGTAAAAAAATACAAGAGAACCTTCAATGGTCAGGATTTTCATCAGCCTTGCTAGTATATATATATGTATATGTGTGTATATATATGTATATGTGTGTATATATATACATATGCATATATACATATCTATATAGTTAAAAGAACACTAGATAAATATGACAGACCACACCTTTTGGAACCATCAATACATGCAAAAAAACACAAGATATACACACCTTTTGGAACCACCTTCACTAAAATTGCACACCATTCAACATACTTGCACCTTTATAAAAGATTTCCCTCCATGCTCATAGCCACCTTCAGTAACAACATAAACCTTCGAATGACACCAACTAATATAGTATCGATAACTGCACAAACATTTGTTTTGTTTTCCAAGGACTTTAAAACATATGTTACTTGCACCAACACCACTACATGGGAACCATACAACAATCAATGCTAATGGAATTTCACTGGCCTCCTCTACACTTGCATCATTTTACTAGACTCCTCTAACATTGTGATAAATTCCCACCACCTTTCACATGGTAGCAAAGTCCCAAGTCCAACCACCTTCACATAGGTTCCACAACCAATGAATGCACTTGCACCTTTACAAAATATTTCCATCCTTGGCCATAGCTACCTTGAACAACAAGAAAGAGCCTCAGAGTGACAAAATAATACATTTTTGATAACTCCAACAACATAATAGATTAACTATTTTCTAGCCATTCACATAGAACTGAAGCCATAAATGGAACAATATAACCAGTAGTTAAGGACATGCCAAAACCCATAAAACTATACAACCTTCCTAGCAACAATCGACACAATTAAAGAATATTTTTCCTAAGAATAACCTAGATGAGATGAAACTCTACTCGCTTCCTTCAATAACAGGCCTTCATGCTTCCTTTCTCTTTTATTCCTTCTTTCTTGACAACCTTCCAAAGAACACCATAGAATTATAGCGTCTTAGACCTTTTGGAACCATCGATGCATGCAAAAAATTAGGAGACATAACATTAACTATTTCATTGTATTAAAAACACAAGATAACATCCAACCACCTTCACATAGATTTCACAATTGATGAACGTAGTTGTAGCTTAAAAGAAGCTTGCCATCCTCAGTCACAGCTATGTTTAATAGCAACATAAACAAAAAGAATTCCAACCAACAATATGTGCTTGATCACTACATAGACATCCATTTTTACAAAAATATGTATGTATACATAGCTTGACTAGGATGACGAAGAACAAGGCAAGGGCTGGTGTCATAAATGGAAGCCATAAATGAAATAAAATAGTATAACGTAGATGGGAACATTGAACAATGCTTGATGCAAAGCAAGATGAACTTCATAATATTAACCATTTTATTGCATTGCAACCACTCTGACAAAACAAAAGATGTAAATGAAACAATATTGTTATCAACTATCACTTAGATGGTTGGAAGAGAATAAAATAATTAATGTTGTCCATTCTATGTTTGGTTACATTATGTATTATTGATTATTGTTCCTTAGCTTAGGATGCACTTGTGTTAAATTTTCCAGGAATTTTTGTTAGCCTCACCATTTTTCTCTCTTTTCCTGGCGTTGGGGCAGACTTGGTGGATGGGCTATAGTTTGGTCAAGATTTTCGTAAGCCCTGTCAGTATATATATGTGTATATATATATGTATATATATGTATATATATATGTATATATATGTATATATATATGTATATATATGTATATATATATATACATATATATATGCATATATACATATATATACAATTAAAATAAGACATCATAAATATCATAGACCACACCTTTTGGAACCATCAATATCTGCAAAAAAATACAAGAGAACCTTCAATGGTTAGGATTTTCATCAGCCCTGCTAGTATATATATGTATATGTATATATATGTATATGTGTATATATATATACATATGCATATATACATATATATATAGTTAAAAGAACACTAGATAAATATCACAGACCACACCTTTTGGAACCATCGATACATGCAAAAAAACACAAGATATCCTTCAACCACCTTCACTAAAATTGCACACCATTCAACACACTTGCACCTTTATAAAATCTTTCCCTCCAAGCTCATAGCCACCTTCAGTAACAACATAAACCTCATAATGAGACCAACTAATACAGTATCGATAACTGCACAAACATTTGTTTTGTTTTCCGAGGACTTTAAAACATGTTACTTGCACCAATACCACTACACGGGAACCATACAACAATCAATGCTAATGGAATTTCACTGGCCTCCCCTGCACTTCTGTCATTTCACCAGACTCTTCTAATGTCGTGATAAATGCCTGCCACCTTTGACACGGTAACAGAGGGCCAAGTCTAACCACCTCCACATAGGTTCCATAGCCAATGAATGTACTTGCACCTTTACAAAATCTTTCCATCCTTGGCCATAGCTACCTTGAACAACAAGAAAGAGCCTCAGAGTGACACAAAACAATACATTTTTGATATCTCCAACAACACAATAGATTAACTATTTTCTAGCCATTCACATAAAACCGAGGCCATAAATGGAAGAATATAACCAGTAGTTAAGGACATGCCAAAAACCATAAAACTATACAACCTTCCCAACAACAATCGACACAATTAAAGAATATTTTTCCCAAGAATAACCTAGATGAGATGAAACTCTACTCGCTTCCTTCAATAACATGCCTTCACACTTGCTTTCTCTTTTATTCCTTCTTTCTTGACAACCTTCCAAAGAACACCATAGAATTATAGCATCCTAGACCTTTTGGAACCATTGATGCATGCAAAAAATTAGGAGACATAACATTAACTATTTCATTGTATTAAAAACACAAGATAACATCCAACCACCTTCACATAGATTTCACAATTGATGAACGTAGTTGTAGCTTAACAGAAACTTGCCATCCTCAGTCACAACTATGTTTAATAGCAACATAAACACAAAGAATGCCAACCAACAATATGTGCTTGATCACTACATAGACATCCATTTTTACAAACATATGTATGTATACATAGCTTGACTAGGATGAGGAAGAACAAGCAAGGATTGGTGTCGTAAATGGAAGCCATAAATGAAACAAAATAGTATAACGTAGATGGGAACATTGAACAATGCTTGATGCAAACCAACATGAACTTCATAATATTAACCATTTTATTGTATTGGAACCGCTCTGACAAAACAAAAGATGTAAATGAAACAATATTGTTATCAACTATCACTTAGATGGCCAGAGGTGGAAAATACTAAAAAAACATTGCAAGAAAAGCATAGAAAAGAACCATACACAAGCCAAACCATAGACCAAACAATATTGTTGCAAAGAAACAATATACTCTCTTTTCAATTGAACCATATCAAAAGGGAAACACGATACCCTAAAAGAACGCAACCTATATAGTATTAAATATTCAATTACGCTATAACAATCATACAATAAAGCATAGATCCCAATAG
>VDFB02094958.1:0-7500 GCA_007258455.2 Sequoia sempervirens | reverse complement strand
TGGTTGTAATCCAATTAAATAGTCATTACTAGATAGCCTATCTTGAATGTTGTCTTTTGTATTCTTACTCATTGGTTCTCTTCTGTGTACTTTGGTTGGAATCATTGCAAGCCTTTTTCATTTTCCAGCTTCTCACATACCAAGGCTAAGGTTGCTAATGGCCTTCCCATTTACAAAAATCTAGGCCAAAATTCCCATAAGCCCATGCTGTTTTAACACTTGTGAAAAGAGCACAGACATCCAATCTGAATTTTCCCTCATTTTCCTACATGAGAAGGCTAGGGATTCAAAGCTTTTGTTGGCTATAATTTGTTGTGCATCCTGAAGCAAGGAATAATTATAGGCAACAAATTTTTTGAATTTGTAGCCTTCTCAACTAGTTAAGTGAGGGAAAATTTTGTGTGGATGTTTGGTCTCTTGAATGCTAGCTAGTTTTGAGATTACTTGTTGTATGGTTTGCATCTAGTTGGAATACTTCTGATTGTATCTATTGTTTTTCCAATTGTATATAAACTATGACATGTAAGATAGGGCTTCCTTTATACTGTACTCAATGTATGGAACACATCAAATGTAGAAAAGAAACAATATTGCTTGCACCCAATGGCGGCTAGACATAACTCATAAACCAAACCATTTGTAGCAACCTATAGAGCAACAACCAACAATCTTCTTTTGACAGTAAGATAAGTTGTTTCACAAATATTATGTGAACAGTTTTACAAATATGCACCTCTCTCGATTTCCTTCAATTGCACCTCTTGCCACTCGGTTTGTCTTCCCTTTGTCCCCTGTTGATGGATTCTTCTAGATGAACATAGAACTATCACAATCCACACTAGTTGTAGAAATTTTGTGAAGGTGGTTGGTTGTTATCTTTGGTTCTTTGCATGCGTTGATGGATGCAAAAGGTGTGCATTGTGATAATTCTTATATATATATACACACACACACACACAAACACACGTATTCTTTTATATATATATATATATGTGTGTGTATATTTATATATGCATAGATATATATAGACATAGATATATACATGTATGTCTATTTATATATGTACATATAAATATATGTGTATATATATGTATGTATCTATATGTTTCTTTGTATATATATATATATATATGCACACTATGTTGTTGAAAATTGCACATACATTCACCTTGTTCCCAGGGGACTTTAAACACGTGTGTTGCTTGCACCATCAGCACTACATAGAAACCATGCAATGATTAATGTTGATGCCATTTTACTGAAATCCTCTATCGTTGTACCAAACTATTTTTTAAACTTAAAAAAAAATGATAGAACAACACCTGCTATATGGTGTCGGAGGCCTAGGCACATGCAAGCTGGGAAAAATTCCATCCAATGTTTCCCATAGCCAAATGCTAATTCATCTTGTTTAGATTGTGTTGTGGAGAAGAACACAAAGTATTTAACTATATTGCAATGATTTACATACAAGAAAATCCATAAATGAGACAATATTATATTTTGTTGTGTAGATTTGCATGTAAACCAAAGTAGATGTAAGCAATGTGCATCTCTATTCTTGCTAATGTTTATTGTTTTTTTGAAAATAGTTATTTCTATGAACCTTGACATGAGATACTTCAAATGTTATACTTCATATCACTATTATATAGAACATTGAAGCATGTCTTGCTAATTATTTGCTTTCCTTCATATTGTTGGTGTTTCTAGAGGAAAAAAGCGAGAATTTTAATATTGAAACAGTTAACTTGGAATAAAAAGTTTTATGTTAAGTATTATTTGAATCATTAAAGACTTTGTTATTATTAATTGTTTTATGCCATATTGTTAATGGTTGTGTAAAAAAATTAAGAGCTAATGTTGTGTTTTGAAGCCATAGACCTCCTAGCCACCTACTAGTGTTGCAGATCTTCATTCCTAAAAAGAGCAGATAAAGCAATGTTGGTGGTCTCTAGCTCTTCTAAGGCTGAGGAACAATCCTCAAGCATCACTCCTATAAGTCTTTTTGTTGTTTAGTTTATTGTTGCTGCCAATTTCCTTGCTAGTTTCTAAAGTATGCCAAACAAATCAAAGAAATATGTTATTTACACTAATAATTGCTATTATATATGTTCTAACTTATTTATATTTGAATTGTATGTCTTGTTCCCATTTGGTTTATTGGAATTTTTGTAGTAACGTAGATCTTAGAGGAAAAAATTCCTTGGTTTGCAATTGCGTCAAAATTATTGTTTCTTTTTAGAGTTGAGTCATAGTCATAGAGATGCCAATGCTACCACTACATTGAGTTTAATTTCCTTGTAGACTACAACTATGAATCCAACCTTAACAACAAATGCACTACAGTCTATAGATGATGGGGATGTTGTCCCATCTCCAATGTACCAACTAATGTCTTATCAAAAAATAGGAGGTGATCAAAGCCTAGTTGATCAATATAAACTTGTGCTATCTGATGGAACCCACATGCAGATGAGAACTATTCCTGAAAAGTACAATGACCTTTTTCTTATAGGTGAATTGAAAATAGGGTCGGTTGTGTGCTTGAAAAACTATTTGTCTAGAAAGCTATGAGAATCGAGGTTTGATATAGTTGTGCCTTGCTTGTTCTTGTAGTTATATGCTTCCTTGTTTGTGGGGGATGCATTTTAAAATATTTAATCTTCATTTCATTTGAGGGAAATTTTCATACTGCCAATAGATGTGAAGATGACAGATTTCCAGCTAATTGGAAAACCTAAATATTTGTTTAGAGAACAAGAAGAATAGAAAGTTTGTTGTGACTCACCCTCCCCATTGAAATGAGCCTCCATGTTTGGAATTAATACACCACCAAGGCAAGAAGATGCCTCTACAAAAATCAGCCCTGTTAAAGGGTTGAATGTTTACCAAACTAGATGGATGATAAAAGGACATGTAACAACAAGGAGGGATATGCACCATTATAGCAAACAAGGGCATGAGGGGAAGGTATTAAGCTTTGATATCATTGATGATGAGGACATAGAAATACATATTACATTCTTTAATGAGATTGCACACATGCATTATGATAAGGTTGAGGTGGGACATACTTATTATGTGTGAAATGGATCGGTGAGACAAGAAGAAAAAAAATTTAATAAGCTAAATAGCCAAATGGAAATAATTCTAGATCAAGCTTCAATGTTAAAGTGCTGTGATGATGAGGCCTTTGTGCCAGAGAAATTATTTTGTTTCACACCATTAAATCAAATTATAGATTGCACTAATATAGTTTAATTGATGTTATTGGCATTGTGGTGTATGTGGGAATGGTTTCGACCATACAAAGAAAAGATTAGTCCCAAAAAATTCACAGGACTATTAAACTTAATGATTTTTCATCTTTTTTAATTGATGTTAATTTGTGGGGCTCAAACTGGGAAGCAAAGGGTCATGAGTTATAGAGGTTGTACGTGCCCCTAGTTCAACTCTCATCCTTGTTGTGAAAAATGCACGTGTTGGGTACTTTAATGGAGTTCTTAACACAGCCACAGGGACTCTTCTGTATATAAACCCTGACATACTAGAGGCACAACCATTGATCGAGAGAGGCTATATTGCTCCACCTACTATTGAGCCCCCTCATCTAGTCCCTCAAAAGGTCACTTTTAGAAATGGGAGAGGCACTATTGCATACATGTTCAACCACTGCCTTGGCTTGCCAGAGACTTTGCAAGATACTCTTAAGGAAACAGTAAAATTTATAAAAACTGATGCATTCTATTATGTTGCATGCTCGTTGGAGGTGAATGGTAGGTAGTGCAAAAAAAAGTGTGAAAAATCTGAGCAAAATACATGGTTTTTCCCAAAATGCCAGAGAATAGTAGGTGATTGTGACTTCCAATATTTATTGCAACTAAAGATCGAAAACCACACATGCAAGCTTTGGGCAACTACTTTTGATGAGGTTGCAACAAGCCTATTACAAATGTCATCAAAATAGCTTTACATGTTGCAATATGAGTCAATTGCTAAAATGAGTCTCGAGTTTGTTATCAATGTTGTCACCTACATGACATTTGTTTTCATAGTTCTAATAAAAACTCAAACTTATAATTCAAAAAGAAGACTGAAAATAACCATAGTAAAGTTTTCTAAGCTTAACTTTGAAGCTGAGTGCAAGCTGTTACTATCAAATTTGTCTGCTATTTCTACCACCGTGCAGTAGGCTCTGAATTTAGTTGTCGTGTTGCATTTTGAAGACCAAAAGAAGCATTGCTAATTGGGACATTGTATACTTCTTTAAGTTCATCTTGGTTGGACATTTAGTTTGTTTAATTCCCTCACACTCCTTGTTGTACCAAAAATAACTTTACTCTCTAGCGCTATTGCTTTTTTCTCTATTTTAGTAGTTATTTTTTAAGAGAATGAAGTATAAGTTACAATTTCTAGGTAAAAAAGATACAATTATTTTGTTTTCTATTTATTATGTTTGCTATAATTTCCTTATGTTTTAAGTGTATATTTCTGCTTTGATTTTATACTATTTATTTATATAGAGTTATTTTTCTTCTTAGGGGACATATTGCTATCTACACGTACTCATATATCTACTTGTGCACATAGTTGTATATATGTCTCCATTTAAATATGAATATACATAAATATACATGCATGCAATTGAGATATCCCTATGTTATACAACTTCTTGGTACACATGTGTCTAGATATTGGTTAGTGTGCTAGATATCTATGCATATATGCATACACAATTCAATATTCACAACTACCTGTGAGTTTTTCTAAAGAGAATGTTCTTAGTGGATAGAATATCTTGATAGAGTTATGTGTAGATATATGTGTCGATGATGTATTTCTCTATGTGACTATCATGTTTGACTAACCATCTAACACTTACTAAGTGTTCTTCCTACTACTTTACGATGCTTAATGATAGTCCCATGTTGGATATGGATGTAGTATGCTTCTTTTCTATAATGTCTATTGTGTATGTTAGGAAATTGAATCTAGAACTTAGTGCTCAACAATGCATTCTTGAAACTACACCAATTTGCCCAATTATTTTGGTGAGTTTTAAATGGAAAGTATTATTGCATGTGCAAAGTGACGCTTGTTTCTTGTGTGCATGAAAATCAAAAAGCTGAAGTTCTACAAGTTGCGTTGTTTTCTCCAAGTGAGAGTTGATTATTGTTTTATGAATTGGGGTATATTCTTCCCTTTCCGCTTTTTTGTTGTATTTCCTTCACCTTTATTTCTTATCTATATAATGTAAAGCTATGTATCTTTTTTTCCATTTCTCATTTTAGAACTCCATGTGAAATTATAGAAAATGTATAACATTCAATTCCACTAAATATATTCCCTTAGATGCAATAGCACTTCCTTCAACATTCACCAAAGTGGTGCACAATTAATGTTAATGCTTGGGGGTTTGGTCATAGCCAGTCATGCTTGATAACCTCATACACTAGGCTCAAGAGAAGGATTCCTTTTCTGTGTGCATACTCCAACCCATTCCATACACAAGGAAATTATACATTTTATTTACCTACTTTGTTATACTACAAGTCCATTGCCTCTCATTTGTAATTATTTCTATAAGTCTTTATATTTTGTGATTTATTTGTTCTCTACTAATCAAAACAATTGTCCTTTGCAGGACTTTCCATGTAATTAGATCTTTTATTCACTCATTGGTGGGAAAAACATTGGTCTCACCATTGATTATAGTGTGGACACTTTACTCTCTTGGTCGGGGGTTTGGTGAGAGCACACGCTGCTCCATGAGCCAATATGGTGGGGTGAAAATCAGGCCTTGTTTTGTTTTGGGCATAGTCTATTCTCCCACACACACCAGGTATGGCTATATTATAGTCACTCCATTCAATAGGACTGTAGCTATGAGTTTTATCTTCCCACCACTATGGCTATGATGCAATAAAATGGTCAACGTTGTATGCTCCATTCTATTTTTTCGTAATCACCATAGTGAACTTCATAGGTTTTTTGTAATTCATGTAGAGCATATTCTAGCTATAATGTGGTATTTTATGAACTAATATCTTAGAAACATTACAAAATAATGATAGTGACTGGCAAATCAGTGACAATGGTCAAATAGATAATCATATACTCATGTATGCTATATTGATTTTCATAAGCAATATTGATTTCACCATTGATTAGAGTGGTGGGTAATGTATATTCTTGCTCGGGGGTTTGGTGAGAGCCGATGAGGCTCCATGACCTAATATGGCAGGGTGGAGAGTAGGCATTATTGTGTTGAGCTTTATTTTATAATTTTCATGTACAAATTGCTATTCTTCTGAGATAGCATTTACAAAAAAAATCAAATGTTTTAGATTATGGTTAGAATATACTAAAATAGTTTACCTTGCATACTCTATCTTAGCTTGCATTGACCATTGTTGATAATTGATTTCTTGCTTAAGCTATATCCTTCCACATAGGAGGCATCGAATATATAGTGGTTGTACAGGAAGCTAGCAAAATGTCATAGTGGTGATCGTGCAAGTAACATCTATTTTAAACTGCTTGGATAAGAAAATGATTGTCTGTGCAGTTATCAAAAATGTATTTCTCGGTCTCATTCTTTTGGTTTATGTTCTTGTTGAAGGTCGATGTAGAGGTCAGGAAAAAAACATTAGCATTAATTGTTGTATGGTTTCCACATAGTGGTGATGGTGTAAGTAACATCTGTTTTAAATTCCCCAACATACAAAAAAAATGCATGCCCAGTTCTCGATAGCGTATTGTTTGGTTTCATTGTCTACGTTTCTATTGTTGTTGAAGGTTGTTGTCAGTGAGCATCACAACCTTCTTTGGGGGTAGAAGTGCATTCATTGGCTATTCAATCTCTCTGAAGGTGATTGGATGCTATCTACTATTCCTTGCATGCATTTATCATTGCAAAAGCTATATGTTTTGATAAATTTGTGTGCATTTTTTGTAGGTACTGGAGAAAGAATAGAGGAAAGAGATAGCAAGTGGGTAGACATGTAATTGAGGCAAGAAGAAAAAGGTGTATATTTTTTATTCTTCCACCCCCATCATCTGTTTGGTCTTAGATAGTTGAACTATAATCTCTTCATATTCGTAGTTGCTCCAGAGAACATGCTTCTCCTTTAGAAGAGGCAGTTCAATAAGTGAGATGTTGATATTCTAGTATACTTGCCAAACAAATGAATCATATTTCAAACAACTGTGAAGATGAAGAGCTTATAAGACTGGCTCATACAATGGGATTATTGACATCACCATTTATCAGATTACTAGCTACCCAAGATTAGAGAGTAGGGATTAAAAGTTGTTTCTCTTTATGGTAAGTAATTGTAGGAGTCTACTGATAGCTGATAACGTTGCATGATGCAAAATGCTAAGCTAGAGAGCATGGAAAATTTTATCTGTCCACACCTCAGTGCATTGCAACTAGAAGGACTAGCCTTTGCAGTAAAAGTTTTACATTGGGATGTGGATATCAGTTTTTAGCTT
>VDFB02094957.1:0-30020 GCA_007258455.2 Sequoia sempervirens | reverse complement strand
AAAGCAATCTATTTATACGAAGGATAAAATTTTAAGAAATAAGCAATACCATAGAACATTAGAGAATAAAAGCATTAATAAATACTATAAATAATAGTTCATCTAACACTAATTTATAAGTTGTCAAAACAAATAATGACGTCTTAAGGGGGTGTCTAAAGGAGTCATAATAGAACATCTTAAGGGGATGTCTTAAGGGGTTATAATACGTCTTAAGGGGATGTCTAAAGGGGTCATAATAGAGCGTGTTAATTAAGGGGATGTCTTAAGGGGTCTTAAGGGGATGTCTAAAGGGGTCATAATAGAACGTGTTAATTAAGGGGATGTCTTAAGGGGTCTTAAGGGGATGTCTAAAGGGGTCATAATAGAACATTTTAATTAAGGGGATGTCTTAAGGGGATGTCTGAAAGGGTCATAATAGAACATCTTAAGGGGATGTCTTAAGGGGTCATAATACACCTAAATGGGATGTCTTAAGGGGTCTTAAGGGGGTGTCTTAAGGTCTTAAGGGGGTGTCTTAAGGGGATGTATTAAGGGGTCATAATGCGTATTAAGGATATAATTTATTTAACAATAATGTATGCATGATATTTAGTGATTATACACATAAACATAAAGTTTCAAAGTAGGAAAACATGCACATTTAAGAAACAAAATATATAGAATATTGATTTGATACATAGAAGTACATAGAGTATGTTTAATTTTGTAAGTATGTATGTTTGTATACATGTTTAATTTTGTTTATATACATGTTTGTAGGTTGAATCCAGGCATCCTCTCCTTCTTGTTTCAAAGTATGAGATCAATGCAA
This sequence comes from Sequoia sempervirens, assembly GCA_007258455.2. Taxonomy (NCBI): domain Eukaryota; kingdom Viridiplantae; phylum Streptophyta; class Pinopsida; order Cupressales; family Cupressaceae; genus Sequoia; species Sequoia sempervirens. The sequence continues at coordinate 29,206 of VDFB02094957.1, read as the reverse complement.
TGATGGCTTTAGGATACAAAAAATGACAATAAATCAATTTTAAAAATTAATGTCCAAGCAATATCAATATGTAATCAAAACATGTATTTAAATATAATTTAACTAATAAATACCTATTTTTACCAAGTATTCCATGTTGTCTAGGTTGAATCTGCATGGACTAGATCCTTTTTGTGATTATTCCTTAAGGACATATAAAAGAACAATTTAAATCAATTTCAACTAATAACACACTTGACCAATGTAAAAACATGTATTTAATGTATTTAAAAGGAAAAAATAAAACTAAAACTATATTTACCTATACTTACTTATTCCATTGTACCATCTATATCCTCTCTTTTTTGCAATGCATCTATGATTGCCTCATGCTCTTCCATAGAAATTGACCATAGAAATTTTTTTGAAGATCTTCCTCGATACCGCTCTAGTTTTATATTTGTTGCCACCACCAAATGTGAACTTTTTATGTGTTTCATAGCCTTCGAATGTAGGTAGACCATTCTTTCTTCTCAAGTATTTTTGTCGCCAAGTGCCAACAACCACCACTGATCCTATTGGAAAACATGTTCAAAAACCATCATCAAATAACTTCTCAAAAATTTCTTAAGGGGATCAAAGGCTTGTTCTAAAAAATTGCTTAAGAGGATCTAAAACTTGTTATCAAAATTTGCTTAAGGAGGTGTCTTAAGGGGATCACTGTACCTGTTGGATAATGAAAGCCATCATCATCTTCTCGAGGTGTTATCAATTTATGTTTAGTTTCCACACAACGAGCCAACCAATATTCTGTTTGCTCTTCATTCCCCTCAGGTGCAATAACAACATACACATGTCCTGCCAACAAAATTCGATTTAATAACTTGTGCATATCCATATAAATAATTTAGTATTAAAAAATAACTTAATAAATTAAATTAAAATTACCTTCTTTTACAAGGTCTGAAACACGGTCATAATCTTCAGATGCAAAAAAATGATCATTTTCTTCAATAGTTCTTTCATATTGATTTATGTGCTTCTGCAGGTGTCAACGATCTTTGCTCCCACTGTTCAACCCATTATGTATTTTTGCAAGCTTCCCAATCTTCTGAGATACAAAAATTACAAAAAAATGCAAGCTCCCTTGTCCAAATAGTCCATGTGCTTGCTGTCGCACTCCTAAATGAATGCCATTTAGTAGATCCACTAATTGTCTCACAATCAACTCTAGATACAATGTTCTCTTCTTCCACCAACCAAAAGAATCGATGAACTGTAGAGTAATCACTTGAACCGGGTGCAGATAATATTCTATTACACCAATCCACAATCTCATGTGTAGTTTTAAATTTTACTGAATCCTTGAATTTTAATTGTTCTCTAGCAAGAATTCTTTTGACACACGCACCAGCTCCATCATGTTCTCCTTTACCATGCCCAGCTTAAAAAAAACTCCATATATGTTGGACATTAAGTTCCCTACTTAACCAATAGAACATTCTAGCATTTTTGAACTACCACGTACAATTATCTAACCATATGAGGTGTTCTTTCATATGGATTCCTCTTCCTCTTAAATTTCTATAAAATATACTAAAACAATATTGAACAAACTCTGATGAGTGCAACTGATTGTCACTCAAATAAAAATTATACTCCCTCAAAAAATTTCTATCATCCTCAGTGCTATCATCTGCATTTATTTTATATGGACAAACATAGCTACTTGCACTGAATTATAATATTGAGATTGAATTTCCTCTTGCGGAGCGAGAGTATAATTCTCTGCAAAATCAACCACTGAAAATATAGTACCAATTGGAAATGTGTTTCTACATGCGTGAAATTGGCCATAAATCCATCGAGCATGTTCAGAGTGCATAATATATTTTGGTACAATTTTAGTATTAAATTCACTCATAAATGCATGCACACTAAGTTTTTCTGTAACTAAATCACAATGCTTTCCTATTTTTCCATCTTTTAAAGAATAGTGAACATTCCTAAATCTTTTGACGTCTACTAATTGTTGTCCAAAATCATGATCAATACTTTCATGCAAACAAATTTTTAAAAATGAAAGATTTCCGCAGTTAATGCATTGTCCAGAATACAAGAACTTAAATAAAATAATTTATCATTAGATTTTTCACAAAACAAACCTAAATAAACTCTCTTATTGCTTCAGGTGGCATATCAATACCACAATCCTATATAATCATGTTAGTATGCAAGGTACAACGTATATATCGAAAAACATCATAAAAATAACGAAATTGAACATGTATTTTACAACAACAAGATATTCATTTCTTATTAATTTTTACATACCAGGGTTTACATTTTTCAAAAGACCTTTGACTTATTTTAATATTACCAGGTAACACTGAATCGCTACAAAATTTTCTATAAAATTTAGTTTATGTTGTATCTAATAGGTGTTTTAGGTGAGGATCGTGAACTTTGGACCCCACCCTTAATTTTAAAACATCTCTAGCATTAGATGAAACCCTAGTATTATCATGCCAATATTTTTCTATCAAAGATTTAATTTCAACATTCAATTTTATATCAGACCTCGGTAGTCGTCCACTAAAACTCCAACATTGATTGATAGGATCATTTTCTGTACTTTCTCTTCTTTTTGTCGCTCTTAGTAATTTTTTAGGATGCATTTTTAAAACTTCACTAATATTGCTTACCATTCTTTTATTCAAAGTTGTTTTATTAACTATAGAAGTAGTTATAGCTCTTCTTGTTGGGTTATTATCTTTAGATCGACTAATTTTCCCAATAGATTGAATGGCACGCTAAGAGTAGACATAACATGTTTTAATGATTGATCTTTTTTTTTTGGTTTAACATAAAAGCCTAACCTTTTCATTACTTTCCTCATTTTTTGCATTCTCATCAATTGCATCATTAGTTGACATTGAAATGCAATTTTTTTATGATAAGAAAATTTGGTGTATATTCTATTCACATGTGTTCTTATTTGCCTCCAAGAAATTTGAATAGAAAGATTATCGAAAACACCACTTCCAATTTAAAAAAAAAGTATTTTCATTAAATTCAACATCACATTCTAGATTTTCATCTTCATTTTCATCTTCATTTTCATTTTCATTTACATTTTCATCTTCATTTTCATCAACAAAACGGTTTTCATTTTCATTTTCATCAACAAAACGGTTTTCATTTTCATTTTCATCTTCATTTTCATTAGCAAAACGGTTCTCATTTTTAGGTATGTGTAGGATCATGATGGGCCAAAAAGTGGCAATATCATGGGTATGTGGCTGACGACTTTTTTTTTTACCCAAAATTGATGAAACGAAAAGGATTTTTAAACGAGAGTCTCAGCTTTCCACCAATATAAATTATGCTTTAATTTGAATTTAATAAGTAATTATTATTCATTTTCTATTTGAATTGTGACTAAAGACTTGATTGATGGGCTGATTGAAAAACATCTACTTCTTTCAAATAGTATCACATTTTTTGAATCCAAAACATGTGTCACATTCTATGTTTTGCATACTATAGGATTAAAAAAAGAAAAATTGAATTTCATGAAGTTTTGACCAAGTTAAGGTGGTTAGACATACGATTTTTTTATATTTTTTAAAAGTTGTAATAAAAAATCATAATTAATTATTTACTTGGAAAAAAATTACAAAAATGCATCACATTGGTGCATGAGTCCTCTACTTATATCTAAAATCTTATAAAAAAATATTATTATTTTATTGTTGTTAGGGTGGTCAAATAGACACCCACTTCTTATTTTTTCCCTGAAATTTAAGTACTACTACATTGAACTTTCAAATTTTCACCAAATAGATTTTTTGTTTTTTAAACAAACCTAGTAGTTTAGAAACTACATTCAATTTTCTATAGATTCTATTCTTACATATTTTTGAAATAATATAGATAACTTATTCAAATTTTTACGTCAAGTTTCCTAGTTCTCATATTTTTCTTAATTTTTTGCCACTTAAGGGCCTATTTTTTCCATGATGATCCTGCACATACCCTTTCATTTTCATTTTTATTTTCATCAATAAAATGGTTTCATTTTCATTTTCATCTTCATTTTCTTGAACAAACAGTTTTCATTTTCCATTTTCATTTTCATTTTCATTCTCATTTTTCATTTTCATCGTCATTTTCATCAACAAAAGCGGTTTTCATTTTCATTTTCATTTTCATCAAAAATATAGGTTTTGTTTCATTTTTCAAGAAAATGATCATTTTGATTTTCATTTGCAACAAAATATTTTTCTTTATTGTTTTTCAAAAATTCTATAAAAGTTTCATCTCTTTGAATATAGTCAATGTCAACATCATTAAGTCCAACATCTTGTAAAACTTCTACATACAAATTTACCATTTCACTAACATGTGGATTTGAAGACATACTTGGATTTGTGCATATTGAAACATTCTCCATAGCATTCAAAGATGGATTTGAAGACATAGTAGGACTTGTTTGTATAATCATATTCTTCTCCAAATTGACTCCTTGCAAATTACCTTCATCTACATCCATGGTATCCTCAATGTTTTCATCTTCAATAGTTGTTGAATTGGTTGCTACACCATCATTCATTGATTTCATTCTCATTCTTCTTTCTCTTTGTCTTTGTCTCTCTTTTTCTCTATTTGCTTCAACTTCTTGAGGAGTCAATGTCTTTCTTCTCTTATTATGAGCTTTATCTCCCATAATTATAAAATTCTCAAGCACAAATGAGTGTTAATAGTGAAATACTTCAAAATATTCAATCCAAATTGGAAGTTTAATACCTATTAGGACAAAATTCTTCCTCTTGTGTTCCTCAAAACAAGTAGAAAACTACCACAATTCCACTTTAAAAATTGTTTTCTTCAAGCTTCCTTTGAAAAATTCAATCCATATTGCAAATTGAAACCTTTTGTTCCTCCAAACAAGTACAAAAATAACACAATTTCACTTCAAAAATGGTGTAGATGATGCTCCGTTTGATAAAATCAATGAAAAATCAAGTTCACCACCTGTAAATACAATAACTTATGAAAAATAATTCACTTTTAGTGCTCTCGGCCGTACATGTGAAGTTGCAGACTTCACAGTTATTCTCCATAGTGTATTTAAATAAAATAAACGGGATCCTGCTTACTATAATATGGGATCTCGTTTATTATAAACGAGATCCCATTCATTGGAATTGAATGTCAGAGCCGTTGTAAAGGAAAAGGGATCATGTTTATGAAACGGGATCCCATTCCATTCACAATGGTCAGAATACTACCAAGTGAGGAACAAGATCCTGATTATAATACGGGATCCCATTTATTAATAAACGGGATCCCCTTTTTTTAAATTTGAATTTTGTTTTGCATTGTGGTCAGGTTTTTGCCTAGGTTTTTGGTTTGGGAAAAGCGTTGGAAGTCCGAACCTAGGCCTTCAACCTAGTTTGACTTGCAAGTTGAAGGTCCTAACAATGTCAAATAAAAATATCGACTTTGAACATATGGCTGACGACCTTTTTGTAGAATTTTTTGACGAAATTAAAACCCATTTTGGATGAAACAATGCAGATTCTAAATATGTAATTTTTTTTGCAATTGAATTATTTTTTCTATTTTTCAATTAATTTCTAATAAAATTGGTCCATAAACTTTAAATATCAGAGTTTTTTACTATTTTAATAACTTTGGTTCAACATAAAATTTTGACAAACGGATTGCATGAGAACAAAATTTAGACAATTCTTTTCAATTTGAAAAAAAAAATCAAAACATGATAAGTTTATGTCATCTTATACATGTCGTACATGACGACTTTTCAAAATGACAAATCTGCCTAATAAAAATTTAACAAAAAAATATATATATTCAATAAAAAATTACAAAAAAATATCAAGAACAAGCTTCAGTGAGTCATAAAACTTTTCCCAAAAGGATTTAGAAAAATACGATAATTTAAGTAAAAATATGGATGTCGTACGTGTGCATGGTATGGTAAAAAAAAATGACTTTTAAACAGTGGTTTTTGGAAATTCCTATTAAAACTCAATTTGTACAATCTGGGTATTGAAATAAATTATTCATTTAGAAACTAGACTCCAAGCACTACATTTTATGATCAGTGACTTTGTTAAAGATTTCATCTCTAAGTGCTTCAAATTTTAATGTCAAATGTGTCAAATTCTGAAAATCAGGAAAAAAAACTTCCACTTTTTGGCCAAAGTGGACTCAACTTCTTGTACACAGCCATCTATACATACAAAAATCCACATACATACACACGTATATACATATAGATATACATACGTATATATAGATACCTATACACACACACATATATATACATACATACACACATATATATATACACACATATATATACATGTATATACACATATACACACACATATATATACATATATACATATATATGCACATATATATACATATATACATACATATACACATTTTTATACATATATACATATATTTACACACATTGTGTGCTTTGCGTGTACTGGGGATTGTCGTAATAACAGCTGCCCTTTAATGCCTCGGGGAACAAAACGAATGTTTGGGAAATTTTCAATAAGGCATCGTTTGGTGTTGTTCTGTTGTTATACCTTATATGAGTGTCGAGAGCGATGAGAGTAAGCTTTTTGCACCTTCTACGAAGGGGTGGAGCTTATTTTGTGCTTTTTGCAAGGGCGGATGGTTGGAAATGCAAAAGAAAAGTGTCACTTGTGATAATAGTTTTCCCTTTTTTGTGCAAGAAAGTTGGAAAGAAGATGGGTTATAAGTCTGGACAGAAGTTTTGTTAGCCTCCAGTATTTTTTTGTCTTCTGATGGTCGTGGGAAGCTCGCAGTCGCAGTTGCTAGCTGCTTTCAGAATAGGGTTGTTTGCATCAACATTAATTGTTCTAGTCTTTGCATGTAGTGTTGATGGTTATAATAACAACAACCATTTAACACCTAATGGAACAAAACAAATGTCTGGGAAATTTTCAATAAGACATTCTTTCAATTTTTGATAAAGTTGTGTTGAGAAATCAGTATATTTTTACTTTTGCTTCCCATTATGACTCTTTATGGCTTCCCTTTTTATTAATTCATCGATATATATATGTATATATATACATATACATATATATATATATGTATATGTATTATATATATATATATATATACATATATATATGATCATTTCTCCATCTGGGTCGCTCTTGATACCAATATTGTTTAATTTATTGCTTATATTTTGTGGCTAATATGTATATGTATATGTGTGTGTGTGTAATGCAGCCAAACGTTGAATCAACAACATTAATTGTTTTATTCTATTCCAAAAATGAAATGATATAGCCTAAGGTACAACATTAACTATTTTTTCTTCTACTCTAACCATAGCCAAAAAATGGAAGACATATATTAAGAAAACATTGAATGAACAGAATTAATTGTTTGATTATGTTCCAAAAATGAAATGATATAGCGTGAGGTAGAGCATTAAGTATTTTTAATTCTGTTCCAACCATAGCCACAAAACTAAAGCAATAAATTAAACAATATTGGTTTCAATAGTGACCCAGATGGAGAAACGATATATATATATATATATATATATACCGTTTAATTTATCGCTTTCATTTTGTGGCTATGGTTGGAATAGAATAAAAAATAGTTAATGCTCTGCCTCATGCTATATCATTTCATTTTTGGAACATAATCAAACAATTATGTTCATTCAATGTTTGCTTAATATATGGCTTTTGTTTTGTGGCTATGGTTAGAGCAGAAGAAAAAATAGTTAATGTTGTGCCTTAAGCTATATCATTTCATTTTTGGAACAAAATAAAACAATTAATGCTTTTGATTCAATGTTTGGTTACATTAGGTATTATTGATTGTTGTTCTCTAACTTAGGCTATAGTGGGTATATTTAATATATATATATATATATATATATATATATATATATATATATATATATATATATATATATATATATATATATATATATATATATATATATATATATATATATATATACTATATATACTCTATGTACATATATAAATATATTTATATATATATATTTAAATTTCCCATGGGTCTCTCTTTATGGCTTGTATTTAGTTGATATGGTGGGAAAAGGGATATATATACATATATATACACACATATATATACATATATATTTTTGTAGGGGGGTATGTGCAAGATCATGATGGACCAAAAAGTGGTGATATGATGAGTTTTTGTAGGGTATGTGGCTGACAACTTTTTTTTACCAAAATTGATGAAATGAAAATGGTTTTTAAAGGGAGATTCTCAACTCCACCAATATAAATTATACTTTACTTTGAGATTTAATAAATAATTATTATTTATTTTCTATTTGAATAATAACTAAAGTCTGATTGATAGGAGTTGAAAAATATTTATAGCTTTCAAAGCGGTATCACATTTTAGATCAAAATATGTGTCACATTCTATGCTTCACATACTTATGGGATTAAAAAATAAATGAATTACATGAATTTTTGACCAAGTTAAGTGGTTAGACATACAAGTTTTTTTATTTTTTAAAAGTTGTAATAAAAAAATCATAATTAATTATTTACTTAAAAAAAATTATAAAAATATGCATCACATCATGACATGAGTCCTCTACTTATATCTAAAATATTATAAAAAAATATTATCATTTTATTGTGGTTAGGTGGCAACAGACACCTACTTATTTTTTCCCTGAAATTTAATACTACTACATTGAAATTTCAAATTTTCACCAAATAGTTTTTTTTTTTTTTAAATAAACCTAGTAGTTTTGAAACTACATTCAATTTTCTACAAATTCTATTCTTACATATTTTTGAAATAATATAGATAACTTATTCAAATTTTTACGTCCAAGTTTTTAACTTTGAATTTTCTGAATTTTTTGCCACTTAAGGGCTTGCTTTTTCCATGATGATCCTACACATACCAGGGTTTTGTGTTTGATGTTTGCGCTTTCTGGGTATGTTTGCAATGACATAAAATTGTAGAGGTTATAGAATTTTTTTCGATTGTTATTGTATAGCTCAGGCTATATTGTGGCTTGCTGAATGTGGGTGGCTATTGAAAGTAATGTTGTTTGATTTATGGCTTTCATTTTTTGGTTATGGTTGGAAGAAAATAAAATAATTAATGTTGTTGATTCTATGTTTGGTTACATTAGGTATTATTAATTACTATTCTCTACCTTAGGCTATATAGGGTATATTTTAATATCAATATATATATATATATATATATATATATATATGTAACATTAAAATTGTTAAGGTTATGGAGTTTTGGTTGATTCTTATTGTATATCTCATGCTATATTGTGGCTTTTTGCACTTGGGTGGCTATTAAAATCAATGTTGTTTGATTTGTGGCTTTCATTTTCTGGTTATGGTTGGAACAAATTAAAATAATTATATATGTGTGTACATATATACATATATTTATATATATTTCAATTTCTCGTGGATCTCCCTTTAAGGCTTGCATTTAGTTGATATGGAGGAAAAGGGGATATATATACACACACACACACATATATATACATATATATTTTCATATGGTTTGTGTTTGATATTTGTGCTTTATGGCTATGTTTGCAACAAAGTAAAATTGTAGAGGTTATGGAGTTTTTTTCGATTGTTATTGTATAGCTCAGGCTATATTGTGGCTTAATTCATGTAGGTGGTTGTTGAAAGTAATTTTGTTTCATTTATGCCTTTCGTTTTCTGGTTATGGTTGGAACAGAATAAAATAATTAATGTTGTTGATTCTATGTTTGGTTACATTAGGTATTATTGATTATTGATCTCTACCTTAGGCTATATAGGGTATATTTTAATATCAATATATATATGTAAGATTAAAATTGTTAAGGTTATGGAGTTTTAGTCGATTCTTATTGTATAGCTTGGGTGATATTGTGCTCTTTGCATATGGGTGGCCGTTGAAACCAATGTTGTTTGATTTATGACTTTCGTTATTTGGTTATGGTTGGAAAAAAATAAAATAATTAATGTTATCGATTCTATGTTTGGTTACATTAGGTATTATTGATTATTGTTATCTGGCTTAGGCTAAATTTGTGTCAACTTTTCTCATAATTTTCGTCAGCCTTGTCGTTTTTCCTCTTTTCTGGCATCAGGGTAAACTTGGTGGATGGGTTATAGTTTGGCCAGGATTTTCATTAGAGTTGTCGATGCATATATATATACATATATACATATAAATATATACATGTATATATATATATATATATAAATATATACATATACATATATACATGTATATATATATATATATACATATATATATACATATACATATATACATATATATATATAGACAGACATATATATATATATATGTACAAATATAGTAGCGGATAGCTTATAAGTTTGGTTAGAATTTTGGTCAACCTCCCAGTTTTTTGGCCTTCCAATTGCCATGAAAAAGATAGTGAAGGCAGTTGTTGGCTACTTTGGGAATAGGGCGGCATTTTCTTGGCCACATGGATAGAGAGGCTTGCGGAAATTAAACATTCATTCACATCAACATTAATTGTTGTATGCTTTGCATGTATTGGTGATGGTCATAATAACAACAAAATAAATGGAAGCCATAAATGAAACAATATAGCATAACACAGAAAACAACAGTGAACAATCCCTTATGCAAAACAACATGGAGTACATAACATTAACTATTTTATTGAATTCCAACCATTGCCACAAAAAAAAGATGTGAAGGAAACAATATTGTTATCAACACTCACCCAAATGGCCAAACGCACAAAACACTAAATATCACAATGAAAAATCCATACAAAACCATGTGCAAAAAAGTTGAACCATAAATCAAACAATATCACGGCGAACAAACTATATACTCTTTTTCCAATACAACCCTATGAAAAATGCAACAATATACCATAAAACAACACAACCTGTATAACATTAACTATTTCATTGGGTTGCAATCATTGCACACAAAAACATGACTTCCAATAGTGACTCACATCCAAAACCCACAAAACACAGAAAGCTCCTAGTAATAGACCAACTCAAAACCTTCACCATGAAAACGCAAACCATAAATGAATCAATATTGGTTTCAATGGTAACCCAAATGGGGAAATTCACCAAAAACACAATAGATTAACTATTTTTCAGCCATTCACACAAAATGGAAGCCATAAATGAAACAATATTGCCAACACTAAACCACAAAACACAAGAAATCTCAATTTCAAGATTCACCAAGAACACAACATATTAACTATTTTCAAACCATTCACACAAAACTGAAGCCATAAATGGAACAATATAGCCAAAAGTCACCAACATGCCAAAACCCACAAAACACAAGAAATCTCAATTTCAAGATTCACCAAGAACACAACATATTAACTATTTTCAAAGCATTCACACAAAACCGAAGCCATAAATGGAACAATATAGCCAAAAGTCACCAACATGCCAAAACCCACAAAACTATACAGTCTTTTCAACAGCAATAGACACAATGAAACAATATTTCTTTCAAGAATAACCCAGATGAGAAAGCCACAAAAAACACACGAATACAACACATGAAACACAACAAACAAATAGTATTTCCTTCCAGCAATGGCGACTACATGAAAAACATAAACCGAACAATTTAGACTAACCTATAGAGCAACTATCAGCAATCCCCTTTCAAAAATAATATAAACTATTTTCAAAATACACGACAAACACTTTTTTCCAATATGCACCTCTTCCTGCTTCCTTCAATAACAACCCTTCCCACTTGTTTTCTCTTTCCTTTGTTCTTTCTCCATGGCCTACAAAAGAACACCACAGAATTATCACAACCCACACCTTTTGCAACCATCGACGCATGCAAAAAACACAAGATAACCTCCAACCTCCTTCATAGAAATTCCACATCTATTCAATGCACTTGCACCTTCACAAAAGCGTTCCCTCAGCACTCACAACTACCTTCAACAAAAACATAAACCCAAAGAATGACACCCAACAATACATTATCAATAACTGCACAGACATTCGTTTTGTTTTTCGCGGAATTTAAAACAAATGTTACTTGCACCATCACCACTACATAGAAACCATACAAAAATCAATGCTAATGACATTTCATTTGCCTCCTATACAACTTCGTCATTTCTTCGACCTCCTCTATTGTCACACCAAATGTTTTTTAGTTTAAAAAAAATTGCAGCCACCTTTTACACGACAACAGAGACCTAAGACCGGTAGCTTAAACTGGCAAGGTTGACAAAAATTATGACCAAACTATAACCCATTCGCCAAGTTTTCCCCAGTGCTAGAAAAGTCAAAAAACAATGAGGCTGACAAAAATTCCAAGCTAAGTTGACACAAATAGCCTATCAGCTAATTATCTTTCTAGAACTTCTCAAAAAAAGTAGCCACAAAAAAGAAGAAAAAGAACAAGAACAAGAAGTAGAACAAGAAGAAATCACAAGAGAAAGAGAAACAAAAATAACACAAACATTAACAAGAGAAGGAGCACAAGCAAGAACAAGAACAAGAAGCAACAATGGAAGAAGAAGAAGTAAAAAGGAGGTGAAGAAGAAGAAAAATAAAAGGTTAGCATTAAGGACAATACTTTTGTAAAGAGGAGGGCAATGTTATGTCCCTACCACTATAGTTTGTATAGAGTTACGAGTAGTCATATTGTGACTACCTTAACTATTAATCAAGTCATATTATCATTATTATATTGTTATTTAGTTATTTAGGCTGGCCTAAGGCTTACATAGGGTTATCTAGGTCAGCTTGGGTGATATCCTAGGCATAAGTGTGTTATAAATAGGAGCTATAGGTAGGTTATTATCATTATGTTAAGTATTGAGTTCATATTAAAGAATATTAGATGTATCCCCCTTGAAGTGGATCAGGAGGTTTCCCCCTCAAAGTGGCATATTATTATCAAGTATTTGCAACATGTTTCATATTATATTCTTCCCTCGTGCAAGTTATTTCATAACAAATTTCATATCAACAATCCAAAGATGGAACATGTCTATGAGGAGCTACAATTAGGGCATAAATTGTTTCGTAAAGACTCAATAATTCACCTTTAAGACCACTCAATCGATCTAGGTTGTCCAAAAAAATCACTTAACAACCTCATAATTGACCTCATGCATTACCTCACTATATGCTAAAAAGTGATGAATTCAATGAATGTAAAATCAAATGAAGAATAATAATTAATTTTTATTTTTTCATGTGTTGATGAATTACAATATATGTGTGCCAATTTAGTTCTTGTAAAATCACCTCCCCACATTTTTGCATAGTTAATTTGTGTGGCAATGAAAATTGTACTTCCTTCTTGGAGATAGTATAATTTATTACTAAATGTAGACTCATTTTGGTACCCTTGCATTAAATACCATTTAAATTGTCATTAATAGGCCCCTAAGACCCTTTATTTTAGATCTCAAGGCTTATTTCAACTAAAATCCTGACAAAATCAATAAAAGTATTAAATTTTATAATAAACCATCCTTGGTCCACCCCGAAAAACTAGGGTGGGAATCATATGCCACCTTGGGCATATGAGTCCCCCTAGGTGGGATCCATACACCACAAGTGGCGTATGACTCCCATGTGGACTATTTTTAGGGTTTGAGTGGGAAATTCAAGTTTTTAATTCAAAATTTTGGTTGATGTCACCCTTTGAGATCTAAATAATGATAAATTAGATGAAGTGCCTATATAAACAAGCTTCTAAGTCATTATTTTCTTCTAGAAAAAGAAATTCAATATCTAAGCACTCACAAGAACTCAAGCATTCTTTCACAAGAGCATTCAAGAGCAAGTAGAAAGAAAATTTGAAATCTTGGAGCAGCATTATAGTATTTTTGTAGGTCTTCAAGATCACTGTTATTCAAGATATAGCATTATCAAGGATTGATTATGGTTGCCTATGGTGAATCATGATGGATTCTAGGTTGGAGAGATGCAACTAGCCATCAAGCCAAGCCTAATGACTTGTTTCCTAAGTGATTCCATCCTCCATTATAACTCTAATTTCATCCTAAGGAAGGTCTTTTTATAGGCTCGGATCCATAAATCAAATTGGGAAGAAAGGGCAGAGATTAGAGAGTAGATTTGGAATTTGACTTTCTCAAAAAGAAGAACAGGACTAATATGCCACAAGTGGCATATGAGTCTAAGTATGGGAAATTTTCTATATTTCTGAAGATCTTGAGTCAACACTGTTAGATTCTTGTTTCATCCCATAAACCCTAGACTAGGACTGATATGCATAGCCTAACATATGAGTCCCAATGTGCCCTAATATTAGTATTTTCATTATTTTAGGTCATTTGTTGAAGTTTTACATATCATTAGGTTTTTTCATTAGATCAAGATTGCATGTTACTAGTCTTTCCAAGCCCTAGCTTGGTGGTGAACCCCTCTTTAGTCATTAATCATACCCTAGGACACCCTATTGTAGATCTCTTTCTCTCATTCTATCCTTGGATTGAGATCTCTAGGGTTTCCTTGAGTGATACTAGGTGAAATAGGATGAAATCTATCCTTGTGCTCCATCTCCTAAAAGTTAGGGTACCCTATTTCCATTGTTTCATTTTGGTGAACCTATATTTAGAACATATTAATTATAATTTGGAGTGCATCATAATTGCATTAGGTTTTGCATTAGAAAATTGGAATCTAGGGTTTCTAAATAATGCAATAGTGAAAGTGCATATAAGTTACATTTTTTAATCTTGCATCACTGAAATTGACTTAAAATATGCATTTGTAGTTATTCTAGACATCATACAAACAAAAAAATATAACATTTACATAGAATTTGCGAAAAATGGTGCAAAAACCCTAAACTGGTACTCATATGCCCCTCTGGCTGATTTAGTCCTAGTACATGTGATTTTTCCTAAATTTTGGATATTCTATGGTGACTGTGGTGGCACACATTTAGGGATGAACCATTTTCAACAAGAGTTCATTTTATCACAATTTGACCAATGTGGACTATTATGTTGAAAGCTTCATATGTCTTCTAAATTTCCAAGGGAGGTAACTCATCTTGGTGGAAAGTAATGTCCAAGTTAACCATAGTCATAGCTTGAATTTGGGACGCCACATCATTTTATTGCACATTAGGAATGATAGGGACTTGTTGTAAATCACTTTGAAGCATGTTACGATAATGATGGGAAGCCTGAATAAGATCCCATAAGGATATCTTAGCAAGATTATTCTTTAGTTGTTCAACAAGACTATACTCCTTTTCACTTTTTAAAGGAAAACAAGGGGGGCTGGGTAGGATAGGGTTAGGCAATGGGAAAGATGTTTCAGTTGTTTTTCTTGGTTGCAGATTGTTCCTAGTGTTATATGTATGAGTAACAATATTGTGACTTAATTGTTGCAAAACATTATTCTTAGGTTGTCTGAGGATGAGCATAGGTCTATTTTGAGATTGTGATAATTGTGAGGGTGGGTAAATAATTAGAGGATTCTTAGGATGTCCCACATGGTATGTCAGAGGCTGATAGTCAAGGGGGATCTAATGGACACTTGTGCATTCATAACCTCAATGGTTTTAGGTTGATGTCTTTCTAATTAAGGGGAATCTAGTGTGATCTCTTTACCATCATCTAAGGAAGTCACATCACTATTTTTTTCATTTTATTTCACCATGATATCCTCCCTAGGAGGAGAATTTTTAGGAGAGCTACAAACTATATGTCCATGGCATTCAATGTTTGGTTCTTCTAAAGTAACTTCATTGCAAGTAGAGGACTCATAAATTGTAACATTCTCTTGTTCAATCATGTTTTCCCTAGTAGGAGAGGTAGGGGAAGAGATACAAATAGAACTCTCATTTAACTCCCATTGGTTTGATCTTCTAATACCACAATATCTTCATCACAAATAGAAGAGATACTAGGAGAAGATGAAATTTTATTGTTATGATTATCCACCATTGAATTCTCTTTCACTAATGCATTCTCATAAGTGAGAGAGATTAAAATTTTCTTAGAATGTTTAGAAAGGTAGGATACTAACATTTCTTGACCAAAAATGCAAAGTACTTCTAACAATTTTCTACAATGTTTCAAAAATATAAACAATGTATATCCAAAGAAAAAAAGTACATTTATCCAATGTATGCAAAGCTTTAAGAATGCAAACGAAGTGTATCTAAAAATAAAAAGCACTTTTATCAAATTATGGAAAGATTTATGAATGTAAACAGTGTGTATGCAAAAGTGAAAAGTACTTTTATCCATATGATGCAAAGCTTTAGCAATGTGAACATTTTCAGATCTAATGATTTTTGTAATTGAAATGATTAAAAAAATGACTACCCTAAATTGTTGTTTTTGACATAGATGCATAAAATAGATATTCTAAAAATTTCTATCTACTTAGAGTATATGTTACAGGAGCAAGCTTAGGAAGTACAAAAACAAGGTTTTCAATGTTGTACAAGGCAATTTTAGGCCTCATCAGGGACTCATTCGCCTTTACTAGCGAATGGGTCATGGATAAGGATTTTTGAAATGTTTTTGCTAATTTTTGATTTCTTTTTAATGCCTTTTCAGATACTAGAAGATGCACTCTAGGTATGAACAGGGACTCATTCACTAGGAAGGGAAAATGGGTCCCAAATAAGGGTTTTAGAAAGGTGAAAATTGCAATTTTCAAGTTGTTTTATGTGTTTTTCATGCCTAGTTTCAAACTGCAACTTTTATGACAAAAAATTCTACAATTTTATGAACAAATCCAAGTTAAATGAAGGGTAAATAACACCTTTTGGAATGCAATTGTGTTGTTTTTTCAAATGCAAATGTATGAGATCTAAATGATATGCAAAATGACTGATTTGTTTTTGTATTTTTTAGATTTAGACAATGCAAAATAATGCAATTCTAAACCCTAAATGAGATGCAAGTTTGAATGCAAAGAAAGAAACCCTAAATGAGATCTTGATTCAATGGAAATCTAATGCAAATGAATGCAAGATCTAACCTAGGATGGAATTAAAGACATCAAAATCAAAAAATTGCAATATTCAATGAGTCAGGCTCACCAAAAATTTTAATAGTAAAG
The DNA here is from genome assembly GCA_007258455.2 of Sequoia sempervirens. Taxonomy (NCBI): domain Eukaryota; kingdom Viridiplantae; phylum Streptophyta; class Pinopsida; order Cupressales; family Cupressaceae; genus Sequoia; species Sequoia sempervirens. Next base: position 12,038 of record VDFB02094957.1, on the reverse strand, counting down.
GTAGGGTTTAGCACCATGAATGCACAAGATGATAAACCACTAATTTATTTTTCTTATTAAAAAATTCAATTATGAGGGGTAAAACATGCAAATAACAATCAGAAAAATAAACCCTGCCTATTATAGCAACTATGAGGGGGGTTTTTAGAGCATAAAAAGATGTGTACCTGGCCAATAAGTTTTTTTTGAGCTACAGAGGACTCATTCACCTTCAATGGTGAATGGGTCCATGTGAGGGTTTTGAAAAATGACTTTGGGGTTTGATTCCTCTCAGCTTGCACTCCCATATCCCATGTTTTCACTACTTCAAGCCCTACTTAGGACTCATTCACCTTTAGTGGTGAATGGGTCCTTTGAGGATTTTAGAAAACTAATTTTAGGATCATTTTCTTTGATTTTTGTACTTCTAGATCCCTAATTATCAGCTCCCGAAAGTCTAAAATAAACTATGTAGCATCCTTTCTTTGTTCTTGCACTATAAATGGCAACCTTGCAACTTGGAAAATTTTGCAACTTTGCTCAAAATCTTTCTCTTCAACCTAAATCCTACAAATGCACATTCAAGAGGAGAAAAATGTTGTTTTTTAGGGGATAGGGGTTCACCTCGATCAAACCCCTTTTAGATAATTAAACCAATTGTTGAAATAATGAAATAGAAGCATGAAACATGAAATATGCAATTGATGATACCTTGGATGTTGTCTTGGAATACAAATTTGTAAACTAACATGAAGTGGTCATAGGGAATGTAGATATTGATCTCAAATAGATGCGAAAAGATGCTTGCAAGAAGTATCTTCAATGCTACATCAACCATATTGGCTCAACAACATGCATGAATGCATAAAACCCTTGACATGATGAAATGATCTTGAATTTCTGCAATAAACTATTGATAATCAGCCTTGAAATGCCTTATGAATGCTCTTGAAATGCTCTTGTAAACTTTGGTTTTTTGTAAGGATGCTCTGTAAAATTTGTTAGGTGAAATAATGTGAATTAACCCCTTATTTATACTAAATTGAGAGATTAACCTCAAAATACAATGAATTCAAGCCAACCTCAGATCTGGGTATTAAAATTATAAGGTTCCCACCAAAATTATAAGCTTCGGGGGGGGTGAAATAAAATCAAAAATCCACCTGAGATATGTAAAGAAAGGGGTGTCCTATGTGGAGAGGACACCTTGCACTAGTAAAGGCGAAAGGGTCCTAGCAACACTTTTCAAGACACCAAATTTTCCAAATTAAATTCCATACAATATGATTATGGGGTGTTGGGATGGATCCTTGAAAAGGGGGCTTGAATTTGAATTAAAATGATCAATTAACCTAAATTAACCACCATTGATTAAGGGGACCCTAGATAAATGTGAAAGTGTGTTACAACACTTTTCAACACTCCTGCAAAGGATCAATTAAGGCATATTTTAATTAAATAAATACCTTAGAATGATGTTAATGTGTACAACACATTACAACAAAACTCCAAGACACAATTAATTCAATTTTATGTCAATTATCCAAATTAAGTGTGAAAAAGGATTACTTTTTTTGACACTACATTTTTCCCTGACTTTAGTGAGAGGATAACCCCATGTAAAGCTCACACTAAAGTAGATATTAAAGACACTTACGTATACAAAAATAAAAAAGATACATAATCATACCCTGTCAAAGGCCAAAAAAAAAATAACAAAAACAAAAGGATCAAGCACAACCATTCCAACATGATGTGGAATAGGGTTGTTTGTCAGTAACATATGCTGCTCACTATGGCATAGTGGAACCTCAGTCTTTCCACTAGGTGAGTTGTCCCAAAGAAGTGGTTTAGTGAGAAATTCATGCCAGTGTATCAGCTTCCCACCACATAATGAGAATGTCATGCTAGTGTATCAACTTCTCATTATACAAACCATAACAAAGTTATCATCTTGACAACTTCAATAAGGCCCCACAATGTAATTCTTTTGTAATGTAAAAAAGTTGTAAAAGGGAATTTTCCTTTGTTTATGTGAAGGTCTCATCTTAGGGGAACATTGTGCTTAATGTCTCCAAGAGAGGACAAGTCAAATAAATATCACACTCTTGGAGGAAATCAAGCCCAATGACACCACCAAGAGAAGAACGTGTCATAAGAATAAAGAAAATCATACAATGAAATATGAGTGTTGATGTATTCCCCCACTTTAAAGTGGTTACTAACACCACTTCTATGAGAAATTGATTTAAATTAGAAGACATGAGAGCTTATTCGGAAAGCCCTATGCCAAGTCATATGTTTCCAATAAAGCTATGCCATAAAAAAGGGAAGGGCTTGCCCCCAAAACTCAATACATCACATGCGATCCAACTTAAGGCATGTCATCCACATCCCAAGCTTTCTCTTATATATACATGAAATGTGGTCAACTAGCAAAAGAGACAAGTGGCATACAAGGACAAGGATACCTAACCCCTTGCCCCCACTTAGTGCAAGACAAGAATGAGCCAAAATGATTGATGAGAGGCATGCTAGAGTGAAAATAAGTATCAATTAAAGGAATTAGGTACCCCCACATAAGGAAGAGCACCAAACTCCTTAAGATGTTGGATTTTACTACTCAAAGCCTTGCATTCATTAGTAGAATGACCATGAACTCTATGATATGCACAAAATGAATTCTTGTGAGAGAATTTTGTTTGCGTTCTTGGAGGGAAAGATATCAAATGATCTTGGAGGATTCTTGACAAGATACTCTCTTGATCAATAGTAGGGGATGTTTCATTATTTTGTGACAAAGATATCTCTTGCTTAGTATCAGATATCATACTTACACAATACTCTTTAGATTGTGAGATTTTGTACTCTCCCTGAAAGGAGGGTGTAAAATCTATCAAATTCGAAATTGGTGTTTTGTGTGATGATATTGACATTAAGAAAATATTTCTTTGTTTGTTTCATTTCTTTCAAAGGATAACATTCAATACCACTAGTGTCTATCAATTCAGGAGGCACTAATGTTAAAGTTGGTTTTCGAGAATCTTTTGTAAGAGTGTTGATATTAAGTGAAGGCTTGTTTTACACTTGTATTTCTATCAAAGGAAAATAACCAAGACCATGAGTTGTATCTTGCATGCTAGGTTCTATTGGAAAAAAGATACCTTGTTCTCTAGTACCACATCCTTTTCCACTGTAACCAAGTTGCTTTATAAGTTCATAACCTCTTCCATAAAAATTTTTCATTTCTTTAGGATTCGGTGGTTGTTAATAATCAACCTCATTGAAATGTGTTGTGCAATTTTCTTGATCTTTTGAAGTAGTTGAGGTGGATGCTTTTTAATTTTGTGTCGGGGTAAGTGCACCAAGATGGTCACACTTTTGTGGCCAAACAAGAAAAAAACAAGACATAACGTGTTAGCGTTATAACGCGTTCTCATTATAATGCATTCTCGTTATAACGCGTTCGCATTATTTCTTTTTAAAAGCAAAAAAAAAAGCAAATCCAAATATCATTTCTCATTTCATTTTTTCTGTGTTTTAGCTCTGCCCACGGCCAAAAACCTTGTTATACGCGCTCTCATTCTTGGAGAGGTGCTTTCTTCAAAATTCATCAAGAGCAATTGGATTTCTTCACAAATATGGTGCCATGACAACGAAGAGATGCAAGAGGTAAGTATTGTTTGGTATTTATTTTGAAATTGTTAGTTTTAAATTGATTTTGTTTGTTTTAGTTTAGAAATGAATGTTTTTTTTTAATTTGTAGGAAATCCTCAACAAGAGGAGGAAAATCCTCAACCAAATCAACCTCAACAACAAAATCAGCCTCCCCACCATTCTCTCAATACCCTCACACTCAAGAAAATTTGAGGAGTGAAATTGAAAACAATAGAAAGAAGTTGAGGATCTTATTAGTAGGTTGAGTGATCAAAATTCTTCAACCACATAAAGAATACATCTAGCAGATTCATTGAAGGATTTGTTAAAAAATGTAGATGCAATTACCCAACAAATATCTAGATGGAAAAATAGGAGGCAAACATCAAGGGCATATTATGCAGACAAATTATCCATATAAACAAGTAAAAGATTTAAAGATTACTAAAGGTGATTTGTGCTCTTTATTCACTAACCCTAGAACAAATCAAAATCTCACCCTCAATGGGAAGAGTCGATGGTATATGGTCTTTGATTACCCTTTGTGCAATAACTTGAAGATCCCCCAATATTTTTCTTAGGAAATTATCTGTGAGTTTGTAGTGAACCAAATCCAAAATTATTTTGATATGAAGGGAGTTTCAGGGGAGAGGTGGAGGGTTAGCACAGGATAGGCCAGGTGCACAGCCGAATCCTACATGACAGGGGAGATGACCTCTTGCTAGGCCACCTCATGAGCAGATTGCGATGCCTGTAGTTGCAAAGGAGAGTACTGATGTAGAGACTTTGTAGGCAATCACATCCTTGACTCAGAGTGTCATCCACCACACTAGCCCCATTGTACAGCGCAATCCAGGGGAGTCTTCAGGTGGTGGCCTTCAAGGCCATGTGTGTCGATCTTGCGGAGCCACTTGTTCGTATGACCCTACCGGCCCTCAGGAGGGTGCTACGCAGGATCCATATGCTTCTACGCAGCCTGATCCATATGCATCTATGGGGATGGAGAGGGCGGCTGACATTCTGCATGATGCATATGGTATTGATAGTCAAGTAAAATTGAACATGTTCATTGAATTTAGTTTATTAAATTTCAATTGTGAAATGCAAGATTAACTAATTTAGTTTTATTATTTTAATAAAATTGTAGAGGGTCACAGTGTTGACCCTGGGTACACCAATCAATCTACTTATTTTTGCAGTACACCTAATAGTGGGGTATGTAAAGTTAGTAAACAATTATAAATTTATTACATGTGTTAATAGCATTGTTTTACGAATGGTATTTTAATATGTGATTTTTGATGTTGAATAGGGTGTTGTTGGAGGTTTCAAGGAAACACCTCCGAGTTCGAGTAGATTTTCTCAAACTTTCACTAAGGTAATATAGAATAAAGAGAACTTAAAGTTAATGAATTCTAAGTTTAATCTAGATTTGTGTATATATAGTCATAAGAGTATATGGGTTCACTAGGTTATTATTTGAAATCTTTTAAGAATGGTCCTACCATGATTGTTTGTCTTAGAATTCCTACACTAGCAAGCTATATATAATAAAAATTTAACATGGAACTAACAAAGGTAGAGCTACATTCTACTCCATCCTATATAATTTTTTGTGATGTCAACGTAACCAAGAATAAGACTATGGATGTCCTACATGATGTCAATGTAACCAAAAATAAAACTTCTATCCTCGACCCTATCTATCAGCCAAGACTCCTTCAATATCTCCTAGATGCTTGGAGATGCTTAAGACCAGGTCAAAATACCCTATATTCTCTTCATTTGTTGCATAGCTCATCAAGTTTCCCTATATGTTCTCTAACTAATCATGATTGCATGGAAAGAAGTTATAAGTACTCATTAAACTCTCAACTATTGAAGCCTCCTCAAAATTTCCCACAGGACGTGGAAAATGCTTAGAAATGATTAAATTCCTTAATAGGGTGTGGGAGATCTTTTAGGAAAACATTTGAGACTAATTTGATCCATTTAATTATTCTTCATTCTTATGTATTCCTCAAATATACCTTGCAATACCCCTATCATACCTAAATCTACTACATTCATGTTCTTGTTAGCTAGCATGTAGGTGATATAGTATGGTCCATGAATTTTATGTCTTTTTTTTTCGTTTTTCTATACAGTCCTCTTTTATCTCACTACTAGGTCCTCACATAAAAAGAAAAGAAAAACATTACTTCTTTTTCTCATCTAAGGCCCCTAAGGTTTTAAACCCCTTAGATGCAAGGATTCAAAGCACATCAACCATGTGGTACAAATGACTAAATCCCAAAGATGATTTGTAGCAATGAAAGAGTTTGGAAAGGTAGAGAGAGCTACACTAGTGACTCAGGAGAAACTTTAGCTTTCAAAAACAAAGCCAATTAGGCTAGAAGACATGTGGATCAGGACAACATTTGGTGGAAGAGGAAGAAAGATGACTAGAACTCGGAGGCCCAACATACTGGATTTTGATATTCAACCATGAGAGCAGAAGAGAGAGCTGATATCATGTATCAAAACATTAAGCATGCATTCTTCCAGCCAATGGATAAGGAGATGGTTACTTTTCTTCATTTTCATTTGCATAACCATATCACGGGTGAGAACCATGAAGACCAAGGATGTACAGTTTATGTGGAGGTAATGGATGTGGTCCAAACATTGGGAGGGGCAAGAAGTTCAATCTATGATCTTGATGAATGATAGAAGAGGGGTTGGTCAGACAAACCAGGGGCACCTAGTCATGAGTAGGGACCTATAGGTTAGATTGGTGAAGCAAAGCACCAAGGAGGTCTTACAAGGAAAGGCTCTTGTCTACCTGCTCCTCTTCCTCTGTTTGAACCTCCTTGAGGTCCTCTACCTTGGTTATATCCACCTCTTGTAGATGTTTCACCTCCATGCCCTATGAGTTTTGACTCTCCTTAGTTTCTCTGGTCATTGCCTCTACCTTGGTAGCCACCATGCTGTCCTCTTTGATCTCTTTGATCTTTGCCTTTGCCTTTGCCCTTAGAAGTCTGATCTTGCTTCCTCTTACTCCTCTCTTCAATATTTAATGCCAATTGATAACATTGGTGCACTGTTTTGGGGCTTAAGAGAACCATCTCCTCTTGAATGTTCCACTTCAAACCGTTGAGATACCTTGCCACCTTGATACTTTCATCCTCTGTGACATTGGACCTCATGCAAAGTCTTTGAAACTCCTCAATATAAGAACTCATCTCCTGATCTCTTTGTCTCAAACTTTGTCTCCTATTATGCAACTGAATTTCATAGTCTTCAAGTAGGTATGCTTCTTTCACCTTGGCAACCATTCCCTTCCAAGTAGAGATAGGCTACTTGCCTTCCTTCTCCCTCTCTATCTAAATGAATTTCCACCAAGTTAAGGCAGAACCTCATAGTTTTGATTTAGCCACCTTTACCTTTTTTGCTTCAGTGACTCCATCACACTCAAAATGGTTTTCCATTCCCTCTATCCAATCCATAACTAAATCAGCCTCCATCTTTCCACTAAACAATGGTACTCCTTCAAGTGCTTTTCCACTCAAATCCTTGAATTCTTTCAAGAAGGGATCCTCCTTCAATATAGGGTCAGGTTCAGGGATTCTATCCTCCTCTGCAACCTCTTCTTCTTTTGCTATTCTTCCATCAAACCACATAACATTCAGTGCTTGCTCAAGTTGGTCTAACTTCTCTCTCAATACCCTATTGTATTCCCCTATTTCTTCAACCCTCTTGTCCAACTCAACATTTGTCACCATGATGCTAGAACCACTAGACTCTTTCTCTAACATACAAGATCAATCCCAAATCTTTTGCTTGCTCTGATACCAATCTGATAGGGAGAGGGGTTGGAGGAATCAATCATTGATTCCTGCTCTAGGCCTTTCCTTGTAAGACCTCCTTGGTGCTTTGCTTCACCAATCTAACCTATAGGTCCCTAATCATGACTAGGTTCCCCTGGTTTGTCTGACCAACCCCTCTTCTATCACAAACTCCAACCACCAAGTCCACCTTGGTTCATTGCCACAACTCTTCCTTAGCCTTTACACTATACTAAAGACCAATCTTCCTCAACACTCCATCAACTCTTGCAGGGGTAGTGATAAGTCTTAAAAGGCTTCAAACTATCCTCCAAAGGTGTTTGAACAACCTCCAAGAGTTCAACTTCCCATCACTCTCACCAATCCTTTAGCTAGGGTTTGAAAGGCTAGTAGCCCTTGAGCCCCTATTAGGTCTCCTTCACCTACAAAATAAGTTAGAACTCACAAATCTCAAAAGGACTTCCCACTCTTTTTCCAAGGTTCTTGGTTCACATGGACAACACTCAAAGATTCTTGAGGTCTCAGCCTTCCACTGTCCGTACAAAGCTCGAACATGAAATGGAGCAAAAACTAGGGTTTTAAACCTTCCCTTGACAGTTAGAAAACTTCCAATTTTTTTACACACCAAATGGATAGATGGAGCCTCCTCCTTCATGTAGTAACAAGGTAACACACCACCCTACCTCCTCCAAGAAGAAAATCCTCAATGGCTAAGCACCCCTGCAAGATTTGTGACCTACACAACAACTTTTTCCTAGCCGGACCTGCATTGGCTCGCCTAGGGCATCACTTTGCTAGCAACTCCTGCTCTCAAAAAATACCTACCAAATAACATATGTACAAGCATGGTGTCTAGGCACTATTTCCAAAAGGCCGTATAGTTTGTATGGTGGAAAAGTGCTCTAGCACCCAATTTACTCAACACTGCCTGTTTCAAGCCAGCAAGCACAAAGAAACCAAAATATTTACAAAGAGACAAGAAAATGATTGAAAGAACTATCTAAAGGCTAAAAAAAACTTTTACTAGATTTATTCTACATCCTACACACAACACAAAACCAGATTTAATCCATTAGAGCCTTCTTTCAGACCAAAAAAAAAGAAAATTTCACTCAAAAAATTGTTTTCCTTCAATTTCCAACAAAACAATCTGTACAAACATACTTTCAACCTTGCACAAAGGTCAAGGAAATCTTTAAATATGCTTTCCCAATAGTTATTTTTCTAATGTGCCCTTCTTGGCCACTCAAACACAAAAGGAGCATGTTTTTGCAAAAAATGTCAATAATTGCAAAAACCTCCATTCCTAAACTTTGGACTAGAACCTTTTTGTTTCTCACCCATGGTCAACATGACCTTATTAGAAAACATCATTCCAACCACAAAAATTCCTGAAGGAATACATCTAAGTCATAAACTCATTCTATACTTCCACATTTTTCCTAGTGTGCTCTCTATTGCTTCCTAGGTGCTCCTGCACCAATGAAATTAAGGAATAACAACAAGAGAGGAACAGGAAAAATAAAATCAATACATAGTTTCAAGGATTTTTCAAGTGAGTAAGAGAGCTATGGGAGAAAACTCATCTAAAATATTTTGAATTAGAGTTTTATATAACATTTAGAGAGCTTGGTTTTCATGGAGTTCCTTTCAAATCCTCTACTTTTATTGTTCCTATGGTAATTTTTTTTGTAGAGTTGGTGGAATTACCTTTCTTAGTAATCACTATTAGTGAGATTGACATTGTTAACCTTAAGAGAGTAGGACTTGGGGAAAAGGGATTTGATATGGCTATTGTTTTCAAATAATTAAAGCGAGATGTATTCCATATGTACGCCAGTCCTGAATCTTCACTTGATGGCATCAAGGAATGGATGAACTCCATGGATATAAATTATTATGAAAGTAGAATGAACTTGAAATGGAAACCAATTTGTAAGACTATTACTAATGATCTAGATAAATTTATTGAAGATGTTGGTTGGGAATTTTTGAATATGGAAGCTAGTGATTTTGATTCTGATAATTCAGAAGAGTCAGATCAAGGATATGAACCCTCTAATGTAGAAGAGGAATCATAATTAGATTTCATACAGCCACCATCAAGAGTGCTACAAGCCAATCAACAAGATGGAGGGAATTCTTATATAAGGATAATTTTCAATGTTGCAGGTACCAGCTTTAATGCCAACTACAAAGGCAACATTGAAATTCCCTAGCAGTATTTATGTTAAGAAAATTTCCTTTAGATGCAAGGATTCAAAGCACATCAACCATGTGGCTTAATTTATATCATAAGTTGTACCATGATGTTCACTATGCATTTCTCTACTCTTTTGACTGTCAAATGTGCCACTTCCTTGTCATTGATCACCATCATATTCTCCTTTTCATGATTATTTTCTCTATCATCTTTGGTATAAACACTTGACTATTATATTTAACTCAAGTGAGGAAACTTAAAAATCATAATGATAGGCCAAAGAAAGAATATTCAGTCTTTTCATGGTAAAAGGAGACCTCAATTTAATCACTGTCATCCTCAAAAGGTTAATTCCATTGTCAAACATTTATTGCATATCTTAAACTATGACAAGCGTTTAATAAGGGTTTTGAAGAATATGCCCTTGACAAGTTAGCTCCATCATTTTTTATTGTCGCTATATCTTTATTTATCTCTTACTCCATTCCTTGCAATAGTGATACTTGGATTTGTCATATTTAACTCAGTTGGCTACTATCAAAGCTCCTTTTGACTAGATCATCTCTTCTTCTCATATTGGTTTTCATATTTTACATTGTGTTTTGATGCTTTTTCACTGCAAATTTTTCCTAAAGGGTCTTTTGTTTTTCAATGTGATTGTTCCAGGTTATTGCTTTTAAAAAAATTGATATTCATATTGTTGGTTACATTGCATTACACATCATTCAAACTCAAAGCATTACTTCAAATTTGATAACTATTTTGTGATTGAATAATTTGTTGTTTTATTTTTAGATGTTGGTGAGAGAAACACCACCAAATGTAACAAGGGCAATTGATACTGGTGTTTCTACTGCAATACAATCCTCGATGGCTCTGATAGGGGAGGTATGAGGCAAATTACTAAATTTCAATTTACATTCATTGTTATAGATGAACTAGTTCTAGTGAAAAATCAAACCATTATTGATTTGTAGTTTAATTCCTATTCAAATGGTTTATATAGGGCTCGAGCATGCCGAGCATCGCGTGCAAATATTTCCATCGAGGAGAGTGATTGTCAGATGGCTGTAAGTGATTAAATTTTGTTAAATATATTAATTTTTATAATGTAATTTCTATATATTAATGTCTTTACTTCTTATTGTAACAGTTGAAACTTGACCAGGAGCTAAACACTAGGAGCAGTAGGAGCACTCCTCAACAAAAACGGGTGACAAATTTATCACCATCGGGTCGCCAAGAAAGGGAAAGAAAATTGTATTTGAACCAGAGCATGGAGAGAAATGAATTTTGAATGTAGAGCCCTTTGTTGTATGCCTACATGGCAATTTTCTACATATTTTGTATTCGATATATTTGACATTGTATGCCTATATAGCATTCTCGTAAGCCTATATGGCTTTTTTGTAACTATATTTTATACTTATATTGACATATATTGATGTACATGCGTACATGTCTATTTGATTAATACAAATATTTTTTATTGATGGTGTCCATATTTGCATTATAAATTCATGGTTCAATAGATATGAGTTACATGTATTCAAGTGTATACTTTACAACTTACGACATATACTTTTTGACTTACGCTGTTGAACATCAAAAGTGTGAAAATTTGTGTTTGAAGTCAAACATAAGCAAATTTTGTAATTTGCCTGTGATACTCGATCTTATGGACTTATTCCTTCCCTAGCACATATTGTGAATATTTCATTTTAAAAGTAAGATACCTCATTTTGAAACCAATTATTTTCTTGTTTGCCTTCCACAATGGGGTAAAATGTTCACATCTCTTTCGTGATTGATCAATGATCAATAATGGCTGATTGTAAACACTGACATTTTTATGTTTTGAACTTTAATTTATAATTTTGTAGTTTATATTCATAACGTTGATTGGCATTGCATTGCACATATTTCAAACTCAAAGCATTGCTTCACATTGCCTAACTAATAACTAGATGCTGATCGATGACAAAATTTCAATTACAATATAGTTTTTACAAAGTCAACCTAAGCAGCTATGCAATTACTTCACATTGCATAACTAATAACCAAGAGAAGCTCCCAATTGCATTTGCTTGTCATGGAATTCTATGAGACCACATTTCTTTGAGGCATTTTTTCAAACAATTCACTACCCTGTCTATACTACCACATTTTTTATGCATTTCTACCAAAGCATTTTGTCAAATAGTCCATTGCCTTGTTGCTATGGCCGAAAGCCTAAAACAAGTGCTTTCGAACAAGCTATGCATGCTTGGAAAAAATCTATCAAAAGCATAATAGTAAGTAATATCATAGACAAGGTAGTGAACTCTTTGAAAAAATGCCTGAAAGAAATGAGGTATCATGACCTGATGGAA
>VDFB02094956.1:0-12280 GCA_007258455.2 Sequoia sempervirens | reverse complement strand
ATAAATCCATTTTTCTATGAATTTGTCACTATAGTCAATTGTGAAACTGACTATACAATAATTGGTTCTTTAATAGTAGCTCTTGGATCTTAAATAATGATTGATTATTTAATATTAATTCCTTGTGACTTCTATTGCTTTTGGTAGTTAGGGTTTTACTTCTTTTAAAATTTTTACTAATTTACCAATTTAGGGTTTTAGTGAAGATTAAGGATGAAGATAGATATCTAGATGATTTCTCTTATAAAATTTGGTGTCTAAAGGAGAAGACTATGGATGATGATAGATGAATTAATTGGTTTTTGAAAATACTATTTTTTTTTATCATCACAAGTTGTAGTTTTTTGGCTTGTCTCTATTTGTCTTGTAGTTTATTGTGATATTTATTGCCTATGAATCTATTTCTATATTATTCCATCTACTTATTTCTCACAAATTAAAAGATTAATCTATATGTCACTTTTAGTGTAGAGAAAGTGTTATTTTCCTTTGTACACACATATAATTTTAATTTTAGGATTTTAGATGTATATAATAAAAAGTGCAACGTAGTGGCTAGTAACTCTCCTTAGCTTATTATATGTGAGTTGTTTTTCCACTCATTATTTTAGTTGATAAAAAATAATGAACAATTTTAGTGAGAGTATAACATAAAGTGTATAAATCTTATTATCATAAAATGATAGACATGTGACAATCAAATTTATATGTATAGTTACAAGTGTCACATAGTGGCTAGTACTTCTCCCTATTTTTATCATGGTTTATTCCCACACCCATTATTCAAGTAATTTTTATGTATATAGTAACAAATGTCACATAGTGGCTAGTACCTCTTCCTATTTTTCATTGTGATTTTTTCACACTTATTATTTCTAGTTGAGAAAAAATAGTCAACAATTATAGTGAGAATATAACATAAAGTGTATATTTATATGATTAATAAAATGATAGACATGTGATTAACCATCAAATATAAAATGTAACATGAACTAATATGTATAATAGAAAATTAAAATCAGCAACACAAATGATACTAAATATACATAGATAAATCCTTAAAAAAACTCTAGATCACTAAAGAGCTATCAAATTTGCATTAATAAGGAATAATTATCATAACAATACAATTCACTCTATTCTCACCTACTTCACCTTATTTTATTTATATTCACACATATTCCTATACACTAGCCATTTGTTATATCTATCCCTATTGTCATTCCTACATACTCAATTCCCACATTAATTTGTTAATCCAATGAAAATGGGATTGATCCCACACTCACATAATTGACCCCCAAATTTTAAATATTCAAAATTAATTTCTAAGGTTCTCATCTATTTTTGTGAACTATAATAAACCAACTAAACACATGTTTACATGATTTATTGTAATGTCCTTGTATTTCCTCTATTGAAATGCACAAATATTATTTGAATATCATTCATTTAAGGAAGTAGCATGATAGGACCACTTCTATTAGTGCACTAAAATCAACCTAGATCTGCGTAATCACCTCAGGATAATTTACATGATTGAAGTTTGTTGTCTTTGATTATTGGTTTGTCCCCTAGTGATCTAGAATCTCTCTAAAGGTATTCTTGAATATTGCCAATCTAAATATGAGAGAAAGAGGTAATGTAGATGATTCTAAGAGAATAAGTCCACAACTATCAGAAACATATCCATGCAATAGAGGTAGATCTATAGGCATGGAAATAATCTATAGACATAGAATCAACCTAGACAAAGGAATAAATATTGCATAGGATCTAATGGAAGGTATCTATAAAGGCTTATTGTTTCTAGTCCAAAGACTCCCTAATTTCAATGTTTACAAAACCTTCATGCATCTTCTTTGTATCTAGATCCAAATGCCATATCTTTCAAAATTACCTTCTTAATTAGTACTTAATGTTTTAGCATTGTGATAAATATTTCTTATGGCTCTATTATCTATATATTAATCCATGTAATTATTTCTTACATTAGTAGATTAGTTTGGATATCACTTTTGTTTAGAGAAAGTGTTATTTTCCTTATACACGCAGAATTTTAGTTTTATAATTTTATATGTATATAGTAAAAAAAGCAACATAGTGGCTAATACCTCTCCCTAATTTTTTATTTGTGAGTTGTTTTTCCGCTCGTTATTTTAGTTGATAAAAACCAATGATAAATTATAGTGGAAATATTATAAAGTGTATAAATTTGATAATCATATAATGATAGATACGTGAGTCAAATTTATATGTATAGAGTAACAAGTGGCACATAGTGGCTACTCCCTATTTTTTATTGTGATTTATTTTCACTCTCATTATTTTTAGTCTTTTATGTATATAGTAACAAATGCCACATAGTGGCTAGTACCTCTTCTTATTTTTTATTGTGATTGCTTTTGTACTTATTATTCTGCTTAATAAAAACTAGTTAGCAACCTAAAAAACATAAATTAACATTTATAATAGAAAACATATACATAGTTATTTTAAATAGTATTAGTTGATGGTTAATAAGTTTTTCTAAACAATACCTAGATTCCTATTTGAATTAACCATCAAATCTAAAATAAAACATGAGTTAACATTTATAATAGCAAACTAAAATCAACAAAAACAAATGATATTGAATATACATAAAGAAATCCTTAAAAAAACCTTTGGATCACTAAAGAGATTGATTTTTTATTAATAAAGAATAAATATTGTAGCAATACAATTCACTCTATCTTCTTTAGTTTGACAACATAACATTACTTGCAAATAGCCTATATAATAACTTTATCTCATGCCTCTAATATGTTGGCTTAAGGAGGTCTAGAAAATCACCAAATAATAATACATTTGGCCTAAATAAGGTCCCAAAATATCATGGAATGAATTCTCATGACAACATCCATGGATAGCATATTTTGAGAATAGAAAATAACTTCCAAGTATATGATCTCCACCATAATGTTAGGAAATTCAAATTGTAGCTCCTAAATACCCCATTAAGCAACTATTAAAAAGGCATGCATTTTCATATTCTAAAGTGAACTTCCATCTTTATGTTTCTCTTTCTACATCTTCTTGCAATAATAATCCCAAATAGAATAACAATTAATGTTGTTCTCCTCAAGTCACACAATGGCATCCAAGATTACTCATTCCTTCTACTAAGGATCAAATACATTAATTTTCTATTTACACATAAAATTAAAATAAACTAGACAAATGGATTTGCAAGGTAAGTGTCACCTAATCCCAATATTTTTTTAGTTTATATAATAAAAAAATATTTATAAATAACATTACAATAAGAAGATGAATGCAAAAAATTATAGATCATGTAAGAAGTAAATAAAATAACAAGCATAGAAAATATAATTATCTTTTATACCAAAATGTTGAAAATTTTAAAATTGTTTTTCTTATACTAGGATTTATTTTATGTTAATAGATTTAGCATTACAAATTGTTCTTAAAGTTTGACACAACACAACACATAACCATTGTTGTCAATTGACATTAGGAATCCCAACATCAAATATTTCAACACCTATTTGTAACCTCTTTATTATCTACTTTGGTGGGTTTATTTGTGTTTTTAAAATTGATTGAATTAGATGACTTTTAGGAACCCCAACCCCAAGGACATTAAACAACATATGCATACTAAAATAATTAATTTGTATACTTGTGTGAATAGCCTTTGAAAGGGGGAGTAGAGTGAAAACAAGGAACATAAAATAAAACATAATGCCAAGAAAAGACATTAACAAAAATCATTAATGGTGGTTGGACAATCCATAGTGAGCTATATTTGAAGAAATTGGTACATTGTTCCAATGATCTAGGCGCTATTAGGCACATCATTCCCAACCACTGTAATATTCTTAACTTTAAAACTACCACCACCATCAAGAGCGTTGAGCCCCTAAAATTGTAGTCCCTTTATCAACTATGTACACCTCACATATGAGCTAAAATGACTTTCCAAATGAGGCATAGTGTAACCACTAGCAACCTACACCAAATGTTTATGTTGTGATACTAGGAGGTACTTCATTACAATGTGTGTCTTGGCATAATTTTTCGAGGGTGGCTAGGTCTAAAATAACATATTGCAGTTCCTAATTCCTCATGCAAAACCTTCTCTCATCATCTAACTTCTCTACATGTCATGCATAACATTGTCATGTGAGACCAATAAGTGCTCCACATAATCCTTGACTTCCTCTAAGTCGCTATATTTTTAAAGTTACCCATGAATTCTACCAAGACCATAGCCCTTGTGTGGAGGGTTCCATTAGCCTTCAAAGTCTCTTGGTCAATATGCACTTCACCATATCAACTAGTGTTGAAGATGGGCAATGTAAATATTCTTTAATTGGTGATTAGAGGTCCTAACTCCTTAAATAAGGTCTCTAGAGCATCCAAACAATGAGGAAGTAATAATTAAGCAACCCAACACAACCAAAGAACAACATATAAAACCTAAAAAATTAAACACTACCAATAAAAAACTAGACCAAAGCACCCACCTTAAGGAATACCTCATTCCTAAAACAAAGAGTTGCCACTAACCTGGTAGTTGTATACATGATTGACAAGCCTAGATATTGTCATTTGTTGACATCTCAAATAATTTGCAATAACAAACATCATCAATAGGGAGCCGCCAAAAGAGAATTTATCAAGGGCGTTGATCATAGACAAGACCTTATCAATGGATAACATTAGCACTTCCTAAAGATGAGAGGGGGAAAGATCCACATTGTGCTTCTTATTAATCTACCACCTTATTTAGCTCTTATTGGCAATGGCTAAAAAAATCGTTAAAGGCCCAATAGATACATATAGCCTCCTCAATAAGGAAACTAAGATTCCAATTTAGACATTGAGCTTTCTTCAAGACATTAATGACATTCATAGAATCCCCTTCTATTACAATATTTTGACATCCTTCCAATGAAGTCAATCATAATCTAGTAATGATTGGTTCTAATTTTTCCTAATTATTGGTCATGTGTCTAAACACGAAGGATCCGCCCTTGATGAATTTGTAAAATCACAAAGAACATTAATTGCATCCACAAAACTAGGATTTCCTTTGGTCACATCATCAAAATTCAATTTTCAATATTATATTAAGTCCATTTCTCTAGATAAACTTATTTTCATTACCAAAATATTAATAATAACACCAACATATTAATACATTTGAAATATTATAATTAATATGATCAATATTTGTAATTAATATTTTTATTAGAAAATAGAAAATGGAATAATCTTTTAAAAATATATATTAAAATGATTATAAAATATAGACTTTCACTTGAGAACTACACCTTTTAAAACCCTAGAGATTTTATAGAGATGTAATATATTAGATTTCTTATAACTTTTGTAGATTACAATCCCAAGTTGGCTATCTAGGTAGTGTGACTATGTTTTGATCTTGCAAGGTAAATAAAGTATAAGACAATGTAAAGTTTTAGTTTTAAAGCAGGGTGTATTATAGTGATTGCACATGGAATGAATAGTAAGATGTGTGCTACATGTTTCCCTCTATCCAATCTATACTAATTGAAATGACAAATTCACATTCATTTGATATAAATTATAGCTTCTAGATGAAGCCCACTAAAGTGGGAGGGATGATCATGTTTAGGAACAACCCCAATTCTTGGATCTAATCTCTAAATCCTCCCCTATTGACTTGGGTCCAAGGACATCCTTCACCCAAGGACTACCTACATACCTACTTCCAAACAAGATTGAAAGTGCATGTAGTTCTCAAAATAATATCTTAGGGAGCATACCCATAGGTTCCCATCTCTATGATTTCATAACCACTCAAGACACTTTCCTTGTAGAAGTGAAATAGAAAGAATTTATAGAAAGGGATCCATAAAAAGGATTAAAACCCAATAGTGTGACAATCCATAATGTACCAATACTCATTTTAGAACAAGGCCATAACTCATTGAGATTCATTTATTACTATTGCATATCCCAACAAGGTTCTATTTAATTATTCCAATCAATTAATAATGCTAATAGTGGGTGGGGAAAACCCATTTAAGTTCACCCTTTAGCAAACATTTACTAAGGAACTTCAAAGGACACCAAAATCTCAATTTGATACCTCTCCACCATTAGGATTTGTATTTTAGCATAGGCATGCTAGAACCCTTACCAATTCATCCCATTAAGGTGTAGGCTACCTAGGTCGATTACTTATCAACATGAAACAACCCTATTGTGATCAATTCTTAAACTTATTAGCAAAGAGATTCATAATACTAAATTTATTTCAATAAATCTTTGATCATCAAGATCACTAATGGTATATAATGATTGTAACTATGAGAAAATGCCATCATCACAATTATCTACTCATAATCCCCAATGAAATTTATACAAATGGTGTTCATACAATCGGATTCAATTGGTGTTAGCTTAGTAATGTCATCCATAATTAAACATTAATTTATTACCCATAGGATGTAGAGACATCATGAAGGATATACTAAACCCAAACTAGTAATAATAATATCCTATATACAAGGATATAGAGTATATACGTTCTAGCTTACAATGTGTGTTAATATGAATATATACCACCATTTGATATGGGCCAATAACATCCAAACCAACATATCATACTAGTGAAATTTATTACCACCACCAAGAAACTTAAGATTTACATGGTTATATCACATCCACCCATATAAAATAAATAGTGATGCTATTATTGTTGGAAATAGGATGCCATTTAATTGCAAATCCTAAACATTAATTATTTCATGTATCTCCTAGATTCTTGGAATGTGTTCAACAACACTAAGATTAGGATGAGATTAATTATTTGGATGAAATAAATCATGAAATTGGCATTTGTAGTTATTCCTAAATAATAGGAGCATGTGGGTGCACACATGGTAAGGTGAAACTCACCTTGGTTCAGTTACTACTATTCAAAGCAAGAGATAACACTTCAATGCATGTAAAGATCCTAGGAGTTAGGATTTGATGTTTGCATGTTTGAAGTTCACCAAAATCAATTTAGCTTAGTTTAGTTTAGTTTAGCTTAGTTTAGTTCACCAGCTTATGTTGTTCGGATCAGCATGTTGTATTATGTTGGTTATTTTGAGTTGCATGTAGTTAGCTTCAGCTAACTTGGAATGCATGGCTAATAACTTGAGTTGTATGACAGATAACAGGGACTACCTCTAGTTAACAGGGGATGACCATTCTTGCATGAATGGTGTTGAGTAAATGTTTCAGTTAACAAGAAATCACTTGGAGCCAACTTGGGTGCCCAAGATGCTTTCTTGGATTTACCTCTTTTGCATGTTAAGATATTTCTAAAGGCTTATTTAAGAAGGGTTACTTAAGGGTGCCAACTTTGAGGAAGAGCCTTGGAATTATCACCGAAGTGAAGGAGAAGTTGTAGCTTCAGTTTGGGACACCCAAATGCATGAAGCACATGTTGTAAGCTTTAGTTTTCATTGAATAACTCAACTTGAAGGAATATGGCATGCCTTTTCAAGGGCTTGAGCTTGTGCATTGTAATTATCACCATCTGGAGATTACAAGGTTGCATATTGCCTCTATATCTCATTCAAGTTGAATAGAGTTTTCATAATTGTTATTGCAGGTGTGAAGAAGATTGGTAAAGACAGAAGAAGCATTCTCAAGCAAGAATTGGAGCTATTGTAATTCAAAGATTGAATAATAGAATAATTCTTGGTGGAGTTTTTTCTAAAGGGTTTCTCCACTATGACATCTTGTGTGATCTTCCAATATCCCGCCTAGTTCTTCTATCAACTTCTCTACATCTTCTACAACAGTGATTAATCAAGATAATCATCCACAAAGAATATATGTAACAAAGAAAAGACTTACTTAGATCAGCAATATTAAAGTTTTACAGAGTATTAAGCTAAGAAAACACCTCATTTTTCAACATTTGGTATCAGAGTTGAGGTTGGGTAGAGTATTGGGATGCCATTCTCTTAAAGTTTGAAGGATTTATTGGCTTAGTGGGAGCTCTTATTAATTTAGTAATTTTCTGATTTTGGAATTAAGTTTTTGTTACAATGAATTCAAGATTAGATATTGAAAATTTCAATGGTTCTAACTATGAAATGTGGAAATGAAAAATGGAAGATCTTCTTGAAGAAAGAGATCAATGGTTAGCGGTTAATAATGAGACAAAGACACCTACAACTATGTTAGATGAAGATTGGGCTAAGTTAGATAAAAAAGAAAGAGGAACAATAAGGTTATGTCTTGTTGATGTTGTTCTTTTAAATGTTTCAATGGAAACTAGTGCATATAAATTATGGAAAAGAATAGGGGATATTTATCAAACTAAGAGTCTCACCAATAAGTTGTATCTGAAAAGGAAATTATATTCATTGAAAATGAAAGATGGTGAATCTATTGCACAACATTTGAATGCTTTCAAATTAATTCTTAGTCAGTTAGCATCTGCAAATGTAAAGCTTGAGGATGAGGATAAGTGCATTTTATTACTTTGTTCTTTACCAAATTCTTGGGAAAATCTAATTGTTGCAATTAGTGGTAATGGTGTAGATCCAAAGATGGACAACATTATTCCTACTCTCCTATCAGAGGAGATGAGGAGGAAGTATAAGGAGGAAATCCAAGATGCCTTGTTTGTAAAAGGTAGGCCTAAGAAAAAGGAGCCTAAGGGAAACAAGGAAGGGAAGGGTAAGTCAGAAGGACAAAGTAAGGTAAAGTGTTGGAATTGTGGGAAACTAGGACATGTGAAGAAGGATTGTAAGAACAAGAAAGAAAGTTTTGATTCTTTCTACAAAGGAGTCCTCGATTTTGGAAAAGTAATGATGCATTAAGTTATTTCCAAATAATATTGTTTGTGATAATCCTTTGCTTCATGTTTCTCAGAGTAATCTTCAGAGAGAGGAGATAGTCACGCATTCCATGTATGACTCCTAGATCACAAGCTCACAAGGAGTTGTTGGCAAAGGACTTCATGCATCATTGGTAAGGTTATCTCCATGTGATTAGAGATATGGTTTCTTTGGTTTAGAATATGTTTGTTATGGATGTCATGGTTTACTCTGATATGCATTTAGAGTTTGGCATATTACATGGTTCCCTTGAGACTAGGATGTATAAGTATGTTATGATGCATGTGATCTCCTAAAAGGAGATGGTTAGATCATGGATGTCATGTTTATGTTCAAGGTTGGAGCTTTGACATTGATCTTGTGTAGTTCTCTTAAGTATTGGGTACATTAATCATTTTCTTGATTACTTCATGAAAGTGTTACGTTGCATTTGGAGTTTGGCATGGATTGGTTGGTTACAGGTCCTCATGGATACTTGGAGAAATAGGTGAGGCTGGAGTTCTCTTATGGTAAGAGACATTTGTTGGAATGGTTACTTGTAAGAAAACATTTTCAACAAAAAGAACCAAGGAGCCTACACCTTGGTTGAATGTGAATTCAACACACTCGGTGGTTTAGCATGCCTCTAAAGAGATGGTTTGGATATAGAGGCTTGGGAAAGGTAATGGTTTGGTAGATAATGGGAAGGAATTAATTGAGAAAGTTAACACTTTAATTAATGTTAACATATAAGTTCTCTTGGTTTTAATCATTTGCTTGGAAGCTTCATGATTATGCAGGTTGCATTTGAAGTTAGCATGGTTTGATTAGTTGGTGCAAGAAGGCTATTGGCTTTGAGTCTTGTACTTGTTTTATTATTCCTTGTTTAGAATAATTGCAATGTATAATGTCAAGTGGGAGAATGTTGAAAATAGGATGTCATTTAATTGCAAATCCTAAACATTAATTATTTCATGTATCTCCTAGATTCTTGGAATGTGTTCAACAACACTAAGATTAGGATGAAATAAATCATGAAATTGACATTTGTAGTTATTCCTAAATAATAGGAGCATGTGGGTGCACACATGGTAAGGTGACACTCACCTTGAGTTCAATTAACTATTCGGAGTAAGAGATAACACTTTTGAATGCATATAAAGATCCTAGGAGTTAGGATTTGATGTTTGCATGTTTGAAGTTCAGTTTAGAATCCGTTTAGTTTAGTTTAGTTTAGTTCAGTTCAATTATGGTTCAGTTATTTTCAGTTGCATGCAAGTGCATGTTGCATACATGTTGGTTATTTTTAGTTGCATGTAGTTAGCTATAGTTAACTTGGAATCCATGGCTAATAACTTGAGTTGTATGACAGATAACAAGGACTACCTCCAGTTAACAGGGGATGACCATTATTGCATGAATGGTGTTGAGTAAATGTTTTAGTTAACAAGAAATCACTTGGAGCCAACTTGGGCATCCAAGATGCTTTCTTGGATTTACCTCTTTTGCATGTTAAGATATTTCTAAAGGCTCAGTTAAGAAGGGTTACTTAAGGGTGCCAACTTTGAGGAAGAGCTTTGGAATTATCACCGAAGTGAAGGAGAAGTTGTAGCTTCAGTTTGGGACACCCAAATGCATGAAGCACATGTTGTAAGCTTTATTCTTCACTGAATAACTCAACTTGAAGGAATATGGTGTACCTTTTCAAGGGCTTGAGCTTGTGCATTGTAATTATCACCATTTGGAGATTACAAGGTTGCATATTGCCTCTATATCTCATTCAAATTGAATAGAGTTTTCATAATTGTTATTGCAGGTGTGAAGAAGATTGGTAAAGACAGAAGAAGCATTCTCAAGTAAGAATTGGAGCTATTGTAATTCAAAGATTGAATAATAGAATACCCTTTTGGTGATTTTTCCTAAAGCGGTTTCCGCTGGTACATCTGTGTGATCTTTCTAATATCCTATCTAGTTCTTCTTATCAACTTCTTACATTCTTACAATGTAAGAAATGGATTAACTGAAGATAATCATCCACAAAGAATATATGTAACAAAGAAAAGACTTTACTTCTTTAGATCAGCAATACAAAGTTTTACGTATATTAAGCTAAGAAAACACCTCATTTTTCAACAATTATCCCCTTTCACCCTAAATATTGAGCATTGACCTTATTAGGCATAGTGAAATACAATTTCAGCAAAAAAAGGGTGAGACTCCAACTATAGGTATTGACATGAGACCTTAGGGTATCATTACTATCAAATTATTATGCTCCACAATATTAGCATAGTTTGTATCATTCTAAAGGAATTGACTTATCTAAATTATTATAACAAAATGTAATACATCCCCATGGAGATCTTACTAACACAAGGTATTAATATAAGTGTATAGTAGTTAGCAAACCTACCATTTATTGTTTCTTTGTTCCTCTTTCTAGATCCAATTATCGTAGTTACATATCCTTCCTCATAGACTTGGAACTTAGGTCCTTCCTTTGAACTTAACATGAATATTAATAAGTCAGATGTAATGAGCCTACTAAGTAGCTGCCACTTCCCACCTATGCATAGTAGTTACTCTATAGATGATACCATGATTTGCAACTCATAAATTTTAATCATTTTGATATAGTTTTGACTCCATTCATAAATAAAATAAATTACAAATGGCTATCCTTAATTGAGTAGAACCCCAAAACTTACCACTAATTCTCATTCAGAACAAACAAAATATTTAGCTATATATGACAATATAATGGCAAACCATAGTAAACATTAAAATAATATAACACCAATTTACTAATACTTATGCTAGCTATGTTTAATGCAATGTATGTACTAATCTAAAAACATGCACGAAACACAAATTATTTGATAGTGTATACCTTGGAATTCCTACTGCTCTAAATGTGCAAAACTAACTAAGAAACATGAATAACAAAATACCAAGGACACCTCAAGATTAGCCAAAAGAGTGGTTCAACGAAAAGGAATGCAAATAAGATAAAACACAAATACTTTTACCTCCCTTGTTGTTGATACCTCTTTGATTGGCCATTGCTTGGATTGGTTGTGTGCTCCTTAGATGATGGATTGAATGATTAAAATGCAAGCTTCAATATGCAAAATGATGAACAAAGATGGTTGAATGGTTGAAAAAGGCTTGAGGATTCAAATAGACAGCATGTAGTTATGAGAGTGCAAAGTGTTGAGAAGGAAAATTAGCAACATAAGGTTGCTCAAATGAAAGTGTTCTAAAAATGCCCTTGAGGAGGGGGTATTTATAGAGGAACTTGAATTCTCTAGAGAATTCAAGGGTCAAGATTGATCCAACAAGGTTAAGATGAAGGGCTATGGTGGGTTGAGAACCCACAAGCCCTCACATCTTCACATGTGGAG
>VDFB02094955.1:0-27941 GCA_007258455.2 Sequoia sempervirens | reverse complement strand
TGGAAAGAGGGAGAGAGTGGGGGAGAGGGAGAGGGAGTAGCTAGGTGAGTGGGAGGGGGAGAGAGGGGGGAGAGGGAGAAAAAAGGGAGTAGGTGAGGGAGATGGAGAGGGTGAGGGTGAGGGATTGGGAGAGGGAGATGGTGTGGGAGAGGGAGAGAGGGAGAGAGAGGGAGGAAAATACTATGTGGATGAGTCTTTTTGTACTCTATCTTAGGCATGTCTTCAACTTATACTTTTTTAAATTGGAAAATAATTTTATAAAATATTACATATTTTTTAAGGACACCCAAAGTTCAACTAAAAAAAATCACCATGGTACTAAAATTCCTTTCGAAAAAATATCAGTTTCAAGACTCTTTAGAAGCCTATTGGTAACCTTTATGTTTATTTAGAATTTTATGTATTCTTTTAGAAATTTGATGTATATTTTTTTGTATTAAAGATATATAAAATAAACATTTATACCCTATTTTTTGATGCATTATGCATCATATGCTAGACTTGATTATAATTATCAACCAAGTATTTTTGATTGACATCCTACTATAACTATTGATCTATAAGCCTTTCCATGCTGGTAACAAAATTTATGTTAAACAACCTTCAACAAAACACAAAATTGATATTTCAAATTCTTTTGGTATACTACTAGTGATAAAAAATAGATGTAAAACTAAGGCTTTCCATTCATGTATGTTTCTCACTTCGCCCATCCAATTGGGGATCAATGCCTGAGAGGTCTTCCTTAACATGGAGCTTTGTGTTGTGTTTTTCTTTCTCGTTTTGGTTTTCTTTCTCATTTATGTAATTCATAACTAGCTTTTCCATTCCTTTAAGAAGGGGAATTATTTCTCCTTATTGAGGTCCCAAGTGTGCCCAAATTTTATTTCCTCGGTGTTTATCTGAACCATGCCATCCTCTAACAACCTTAGGAATTTTTGCTTGGAGATCTCCATTGTTAAGGTAACCTACACAACAACATTGTGAAAGATGAGGTTTTTTTATAAAACTTAGAAAGTAAACTATTGACATCTTATAGATTTTCCTCATTCCTTTTGATCCAAATTTGCCACAAAATTTCAATTGTAAGTATTAACCAAAATAAATTACATTCTTTATCTAGACTCTCTATATTTCCAAGTAAAATTTCAATCCATTTTGTGTTACCTTTCTAACCTTTGAGATTATAACAAAATAAATTCCAAATCTCTTTTATACAAATACATTCAAAGAAAATATGCTTAACAATTTCAGGCTTCCTACAAGAGTTGCACAAGTCAATGTTAGAATGATTAGTCTTATAAGGTAATTTTTGAAGAATTAATAGCCATTTAAAGAAAGACTTTTTTGGCTCAATGTAATTAGACCAATTTTCTATAAAAAAAACTCCACCACTTTTGGTTGAGATAATCAAACACATCATTATTGTTTCTTAAGGGATTATAAATGATTTTTGAGTTCATATTATGAAAAAAGGTACCGTCTTTCAATTTAAAGAGTTTATAATAGTCTTTTTTTTTTACTGCACACCTTGGGTAACTAAAGCATCTCACAGGCCCCTCTAATCATGTAGTATGTTCTCCAATTAGAGGAGGGATGCTATAATCACTATTGAGGCATGCCTAAGACTTGATTTGACCCTCAAATAAAATGTCCTTAAAGCATTTTATACCTCTGGCTGCCCAAATTTTTGCTAAACATCCCTGTATAAGTGAAAGGGGCTTATCCTTATGCTTCAGGTTCTACCACATGGACCTATTTTCAAGAAGGTTTTGATTGTTGTCAAAGATATCCCTATTGCTAATGTTTCTATAGATAGATTCCCAAGCCTTCCATATGCTCTTGAAGATTGCAAATCTTGTAGGGATTATTAGAAATATGCTAGCTAATAGGTCACTAAGTGGGAGTGCCTTCCATGATTTTGCTTGTTTTGGCACAACTAACTAAATGTTATTCCTTATAAGCACTTTCTAGGGTTCATTTCCTTCCAAAGATTTCAAAAACCATTTTACTCCCAAGGCCATCCCATGAAGTTTGAGGTCCTTTAGTCCCAAACCCCTATTGCTATTCTCCACACAACACCATTGCCACTTAATTGAGTGCTGATTTTTATTACCTCTACCATCTAACCAAAGGAAGCTTATTATTTTTTTAAAATTTCATTTCCCTAGTAGCTACTAAATAACCACACAAAGGAATAATATAAATTGTATGATGCAAGGATCTTTTGGCATACTTTCATCTTTCCTGCCAGTGAGAGGTATTGCTTGTCCCATTTATCAAGTTTATTTTTCTATTTTTCCTTTAATCCATTTCCACATGTCCTTAAGGCATGGTCTCATAGCAAAAGGGACTCCAAGGTACCTTACTTGTTTGGAGGGACCTCCCCATTGAAATTCAAATTTTCCTAACCAACTTGGTGGGGCTTCCTACCATCTCAACATAACAGACTTAGAATTTGATAGTTTAGCCCCCAAAGCTTTGTAAAATATGTTCAATTTTCTTATTAGGGCCTCCATATTTTCTTCCTAAAGTCCCAGGAAGAGAGCTATGTCATCAGCAACCAACAGATTTAAAAGTTCATCCTTGTTGGGGAGGGGCATGCCTCTAATTTTGGGAGAAGAAAAACTCTCCCTTATGAGGTAATAGATTGTATCAAAGGCAATTATAAATAGGGAAGGAGCAAGGGGGCAACCCTACCTAATTGACCTTTTAAGGATGAAATCATTAGTTAGAGAGCCATTTACTTCTATATGTGCCACAACATCCTTCATGAGAATATTTACAAGTTGGCAGAACTTGTTAGGGAACCTAAAGGCATTTAATACCAAGAGCACAAAGTCCTATTCAACCCTATCATAAGCTTTTCCAAAGCTCAGGAGAAACATTTCTACCTTCTGATTGGAGATTTTGGCCCAATTCATGTCCTCCCAATTGGTTATCAAGTTTTCTAGGATGTGTCTACCCTTAATGAGGCTAGTTTGGGTATTACTTATGATTTCTGGTAAGATTTTCATGAATCTGTTAGCTAGTGTTTTGGCCAAAATCTTGTAGGAGACATTTACTAGTGTAATCAATCTCCAATTTCTTAGAAGATTTTTATCCCCTTATTTTTGTTATGGCTTGATTTCCCTTTATTGATGTTTTTCCTCAAAGACCCGGCTAGAGAAACTTCTTTGTACAACTAGAGAAGATCATCACTGATTCGTTCCAAATTTTGTTTGTAAAAATCCATTGGTAAGCCATCCACTCTTAGGGACTTATCATTTTTTAAAGATTGGATGAAAATTATAATTTCCCCTCTAGTGATTTCCTTCTCTAGATTAGTAGACTACTCTATTATCTTCTTTGGGATGAATTGATTAGATAATTATCTTGCCTTGAGGGTGTCCCTTTTGTTACCTTCCAAAGAGAATAGGTTCCTATAGAACTTAAGGAAGGACTCTTTAATCTAATCTTGATCCATTATGGCATTGTCATCCTCCCAAATCTTTTCAATGCTTTCTTTTGCCTCCTCACTTTTTAGTAGATTGGACAAGAATTTGGTTCCTCTATCCCCATTCTTTAGCAAGTTTAATCTTTCTCTCACCCTTATCCCTTGGATTATTTTGGTTTGGATTATTCTTATCGACTCCTTGATAGGATTATCCTCTCTTGATACCACTAAATTGGATGGATCATTTTTTATTGGATTTAGTGGTTAGCATATTCTTGTGTAGCTGTAATTATTTTTGCCTACTATCTATGGCTCTTTTCTTGTCCACATTTTGATAGATAGTCCTCCAACCATTCACATTTTTCTCACATCTTTCAATCATAGTCTTATCCTTATGCATCCAATGACTGGTCTCCATAAGAGTGAGGATTGTAGCATTGCAATCATTATCTCTTAGTAGTTGGTGTTAAGTTTGAACATGTTTTCCCTTTTGGTTTCCTATTGTCCTCTTTGTTTAAGAGGATTTTTGTTGATATGGGGTGGCGATCAGATAGAGTGTAGGGGTATTCTCTAATAAATTTCCCCTCTTCATATTTGTCAAAGCTAAAATATTCTTTATTTACATAAAATTTATCCAATTTCCAGTAAATCCTGCAGATGCCTCTTTGGAAGTTGCACTAGGTATACCAAATGCCTTTTACTCTCTTTTTTATTGCCAAATAATGGGTCTAAGAGATTGAGTTTACTTTTCATCCTTTTCTATAAGTATAATTCGTCACCTTTCCAATCCAATTTCTTACCACATTTCTTATCTTCCCAATGGTCTATCATGTTGTAGTCACCCCCAAATATCCAATGGATAGTGTGGATGTTATACATCCACTACCAAAGATGATTTTTTCTCTTGTAGTCATTCGGGGCATACACTGAGCGTAGCCAAACCTAAATCCATCCTTTCCTATTATTATCCTGGTAGATCTCTAATAAGGGGATGAGCCACTATCCACCACAAATCTAGCACACTTATTAGCTAGTAGTATGACCGAGACAACTTTACCTCTTTCATGATTTTTTACAAAGTGCATTGAGTCTTTCCATATAAAGTTCAAATTTGTTTCAAGTGTGAATTTTATAGCCTTTACCTCTTGCAAGAAAATCACATTTTTCTCCTTTATTAGATTTAAGAATTTCCTCACAATATATTTTCTATCAGTGGATTCAAGTCCCCTGACATTCTAGGAGGTACATTATAAATCCATGAAAGACAAAATTAAGAAGTACGCATTTCTTTCCTAAAGCTATCATAGCATTTAGGAAGACTACTTTAAGTGTCCTTCCTTTTGACCAAGGGGTATGATGACTCTTCAATCCTTTTCTTTCTCTTAAACTTAGTGACATTTGGGACACCACTGCCAAATGGAGCATTTTTTCTTTATCCAAAATATCAGTGTTGAGTATAGAGATATTGATGGGAGGAGAATTCCACTTGGAATGACCTAGGATTAATTCATTCCCAATAGATTCTAAAAGATCTTAAGGACAATATTTATCATTTTCCCTATTGGAGAGGACCCTCAAACTTTTCTTTCTCTCATTTTCTATTAAAATGAGTTGAGTTGATTACCTAAGTTTGACTTTATTCGTAACTTAGTATGTTGCTTCAATCTTGGAAAGTTTCCAGTGAGTATGTTTGGGCTTATTTTCTTATCTAAAATCAGATCCTCATGCACATGCACTTGCTTCATAATTGAGCTCATAATTTGAATAAGATCTTTGCTTAATTGGTTTCTTGGGTGATCACCCTTGGGGGTTTCCCTTTTTGTTTCCATCTTCTCGGTGTTGAGAAGGTGAATCAACTATCGGCCTGTGCAAGTGTCCAAGGATATGATTATTATTTTCAATTTCAAAAACCATGTTTTTAACTTTTGAGTCAAATTTATTTAAAGATTGGGGTTAGAATTATTGGTAGCCTCCAACTCTTCAGAATATGGATGCTCATTGGATACTACATCCTCTTGGTTAGCTGCAACCCAGGCGCCCTGATCCACTTGAGAAGCCTTAGGGTTATTTCTTAATGCAATATTTTGACGGATTTTCTCCATCACTAGTTGTTATGCAATTTTTTTTACAATTATTTATTGAAGCTGAATTATCACTATCCAAATTGCCCAAGGTGGGAGCCCCTTGCACATCCATCTTACCCTATGATATTTCTTTGAGAGAGGCTGATAGGTTAGAGGTATCAACCATCTGAATTCCTTCAATTGGAAGGTTGTCATCCCCCACCTTCAACTCCAATTCTAGAATCTTTAGTAGAAGAGGGATTTGTAGAGTCCGCCTTTGGTGGGGTTGGATTCTAAACATCCTCTCCATCATTTTCGGATATTGAGTCCATAAGATAATTTTTAGCAGGGTCCCCACTCAAAAGAATCGAGGAACCACTTTTATCACAAGGAGAAGAGATACTATTTATTTTAGAAATTTCATTTAGTGAGGCTAAGCCATCTATAAGCATGGGTTTAGGGTTTCCACCCAAAGAGGGAATTTTTCGCATCTTGTCGAGGAAGACACCAAAACTATTATCAATCTTAGAATTATCTTTTTAATGTTCCCCCACTCCCTCTCTATGAATGAATTTGTCTTTGTAGAGAGGATTCACAATAAATGAAGCTGAAGGTGGGATAAGTCCAGGTTCCTTTTCCAAAACATCTCGAAATGTTTTAGCCTCCTCTGGATTGATAGAAACCCCCTTGGGGGAGGTCAGAGGGGGTCATTAATTTCGCCATATATTTAATTGAACAATAAACTAGAGATCCAGATAAGAGTTGTGGGCTCTAGCCAAATAACAAACAAATAATATAGAATAAGAACCAAGTATAATCCACTATCCAACTGTATATAGAGTTAGGTCTGCGAAATGGGGAAGAGACCACTTACTCATGTGAGAGACAAACTTGCGGAGGAAGGCTAAGGCTTCCTCCTTTGAAAGTTCGGGTGTTTACATGCCTTCCCTTGATCTCCTTGCCCTAGGGTTTTACGCCCAACTTGTAGACCATCGATGAATTCAATAGTCCATGATCAAAAAATAAGAATTATTTTTCTAATGTACATGTTTTGTTGGGATTCAACTATTACTACAGTTTTATGAATATTGGAGTTGATAGATTTGTTATATTGATAGTTTTATGCATATTTCCATGTTTCACATTACACTTGGTTCGTCTTGATGGTCATTTTAAATTACATGTAAGTTATTATCCCATATTGTAACATTATGTAGATTACTCTAACAAAGAATTGAAGTGGCTTATCTTGATGGTCATTCTGCATTGCATATTGGTTACCCATGCTATAAATTTATGTATTTTACTCTTGTAATATAGATGTGATTTAATTGATTTAATTGTATTGCTATGTGTTGTGGAATGGTCTACTTGTATTCTTTGATGTATTCATTTGATAACTAAAATTAATTCATAAAAAATATAGTTGAGCTAATAATGTCATATTCCTACATATTTAGTCACATTCCTATTCTTAGACAAAGAATGACCATAGGATCTTGTGTCTTTCCCATGGATTCTCCATTTTACATTGGACTCATCCCTATGGTTAATTTTCATGATATTCAATTATGGAACTATAAACAGCTACTATGCATGACTAGTTTTTGAAGAAATTGTCTAGTATACATGTTTATTTTGAAACACATTCTTTGGTTTTAATTAGAAGGGCCCCTTTTAAATGGGGACTACCTATTTTGACATTTTACATGTCTAGTAGGAGATTTGCATTTGGATAATTGAGTGTTTTTTGGCTTCCACTAGTGATTTGGAATTTTTTTAAAAATTTTGCACACTGTGACATTTGGGATCAAATGACTTGTCGGGAAGCATCAAAATGATAAGTTACACACCTATGTAAGATTTCATAAGTTTTAAAACTATGATGTTTGGTATCAAATGACTTGTCGAGAAGCATCAAAATATTGACAATGAGGGGTCACACTGTCTTAAGGAGATAAATTTACAAATTTCAATTTGGAAAGGTAGACTATGATTTAACAATTGTCTTTAGCATTCATAACATATCATAATAAACACATAGGGCATGTATGGGATGGGGTTATTAAATGGCATAATGGAGATGCACTCAATCAACATTTATAGTTTGTAAAATTTGTGATAAAAAGGATGAAGGCTTGTGCAAAGAAAAGGTTCACAACAAGAGAGAAATAATGGGACCATGGCATATGGGTTTGGATATCATATCCCACATATAATCTGGGAAAGTTGTAGAGTGATTCGTGAACAACCCAAATGAATGGAAGATGAAGGAAAGGCAAAAGGAGGTGGAGTGTTGTAGGTTGGAAGAAATATTTTCCAGAGGACAGCGATGAAAGGATGTAGTTGTCAAATAATTGTAATGTATCTTCCATGAAATCTAGATAAATAAATGTATTGGATTTTTTTTCAAATTTGATTGAAATTTTGTGTAATTGTGTGATTGATTAAATAGACACGAGTAATTGTCGATTTTGAGTTTAAATAATCAGTGTCTTTTGTAATCTAATTTTTGAGGAATTGGTTATTGTGTTTCTCTCTACATCAAATATTGAGTGCTAGCATAGGTGCATAGGAAGATTGAAGCCACGCGATTAAAGCATGAGAAGAGGAGAAATATAGAAGCCGCATAGATTTGAGTTGATTGTATGAGTTGAAGTCTTCAGAATACGAAGAGGTTGTGATCTTCAAAAGAGATGAACATAGGTAGTGGGTAAAGAATGTAGAGAAAACAAAGTTGCTTGATAGTTGAATATAAATTTCATGAAATTGGATTAAATAAAGTTATTTAATTTATTTTTAATTGGAGTATATTGTATGCAATGGTGGATCGATTTAAATCAACACATGTAATTATCAATTTATTGAGTCTTGTGTAATCTGAGCTTTGAAAAATTGGTTTGGGATCATGTTTTTTGTCTTCATCAAATGGTATCAGAGCTAGAGGTTCTGAGTGTGCAGATAGAGTATCGACTGTGAGGTAGTTCAGACCAAGACCTGTGGGTGGAGAAGGAAGTGAGCAGAGGTTTTGGGGTCATAATCAAATCGTTGACTGTGAGGCAGTTTATGGCGGAACCTATGGATTGCGCGAGCGTGATTGAAGACTATGAGCTCAAAATTATCATTGCAAATGTGAAGTCCTGAGTGATTGAGGGCTAGCAAGCGTAGAGAAAGTTGTTGTGGAAGTGGCAAATTACAACAGATGCAGTGGGTTGTAGATGTAAATGCAAAGTGGATTGCAAGTGATGTAGTGTGAAGAGGTTGCAAGGGTTGAGTTGCATCTTGGATTTAATTAAAAAATACAAATTTAAAGAAACAAATACACAACCATTTAATGGTATGACCTTTGGAATACACAAGGAGATTAAAAGGTCAATGGAGGAAATGAAGAGGTTCCTAAACAAATATCCCACGCAGGTTCTTGAGGACTATTAAATCCCACATAGGCAAGATAGCGAGGCACACACTAGGAGTAATTGAAAATTACAATAATTCAGACTGCCCCATAATGGAAGGATAGTACTAATGAAGATTTGTAGGTGGAAAGTAAGAAGGGGGTGACAAAGTGGAGGCTTGGTGGTTGCGTTGTGAAGGGAGAAAGAAAACTTTTGTGCAACCCAAGGAGATAGTTGGAGGGGTGAGATATCCAACATAATATAGTAAATGCATTGTTAATTCCTAGATAATAATGTTAATATAGTTCAATAGAGGACATGGGGTACACAGTATAAGGAGAGATGCAAAATGCAAGGAGGTCGATCAAGATGAGAGGCTGTATGATTAAGGAAATCACCAGAAGCAAAAAGGTGAGAAGTGGGCACTGGTTTAGCAAGTTGCCGGAGGAAAATAAAGATGTGAATGAGAAATTGAGTGCTAGCATAGGTGCATAGGAAGATTGAAGATGTGCGAGTAAAGCGGGAGAAGAGGAGAAATGCAAAGACCGCATAGATTTGAGTAGATTATATGAGTTGAAGTCAAAATACAAAGAGGCCGTGATCTTTAGAGGAGATGAAAAAAAGTGGTGGGTAAAGAATGCTGAGGCAATGAATTTTCCTGGTAATTGAATGTAAATTTCATGAAATCGGATTAAATAAAGTTATTTGATTTATTTTTAATCGGAGTATATTGTATGCAATGGTGGATCAATTTAAATCGACACATGTAATTGTCAATTTTAGAGTTAACCATTTATTGATTCTTGTGTAATTTGAGTTTTGAACAATTGGTTTGGGATTAGGTTTTCTATCTTCATCAATTTATTTCAAAATACTTGTGAGTATTTTTCTCTAGATCAAAATACCTTCCATGATAAATTTTTTTTAACATCATGCCTATTATCAAATGTAGATTTTCTTATAATATAAAAGAATAAAATGATTAAATAAACAATAATACAAAGGAAGTAGTGCCATTTTAGCATAAAATGTTATAAAGGTAATTATCAAAATTCATCTTCAACACAATCATTTATAAACATCTTTATTATGGCTTCTCTTATGGGATTCAATCTATATAACACCTTTTGAAGAATGAACAAAACTTAATAGGTGGGCCAATATAGCTTATTCCACTTTTAAGATACTTTCTCAAATTTGATTCATCAACAATTGTAGTGATATTTTAGATCCTTTAATTATCCATTCCACACATCCTTCCAAAAATAATAGTTGAGTATATACCATCACTAAAACACTTAGTCACATATCTAGCAACATATCCAACCAAAAAAATGCTACCTTTTATCTCCTATGCCTTGGATGATCAAAACTAGGATGTGCTTCTACTCTTATGTTCTTCCCCCCTCAATATTCTCCTTAGCCATGTACCTAGTACCTAACTGGTGTTGTGTAATGGAAAGATTATAAATCACAATCTTGGTACCCATTGCTACATGATCACATTTAGGGAACAACCAAATATAGAAATTAGATGAAACACCATCTCTTATATACATTTCTACAAAATTATCATACTAAGTCATCTTATCCTTAGGAATCATAATCCTCTCTTGGAATGCAAAGGCATAATCATAGTCCCCCACATCAATGTTCTTTTCCACTCTACTGTTAGCCCCATCCACACCCATGATAGTTCTAAAGAATGACCAATGTTAATATCTAGGATCTAAAACATCAATTGGGTTAATACAAAATCAATTTATTTTTTATCTATGAGGTGTGTTGAAAACATGCATAATGAACCCATGGGGGGTTTATCCCTTTTCTTTTTTATAAATTTGATTTTCAATGAAAACAATTTGTATAAATCATGCCAATTTTCATTTGTTTATATTTCTCTACTAAAAACTTGGGGAAATTTAGAGTATACTACATAGAATAGATTTATTTCTTTAAATAAAATATAAATTACAAAGAGAAAATATATAAAACACAACATTAATTTTTAAATGCATTTATTTTAATACAATAATATGCATTTTGTATTGTTCGAGTTGATTCCTCAACCCTAAAAATTCCAAGGATCACTTACAATCAAACACCTATCACAAAAAGAGAGAAAAAATAAAGTTATGGAGGCCAAGAGCTATGGATCCAAAAAATTATGAGTTATTATGAATGTGCAATCCTCACTCAAAGAATGATACAATAATGAATCATTATAAAAGGAAAGAGAAAAAAATAACCTTGGATGAAACCCTAGGTGAAGATAAAAATAGATCATGATAGTGTCCTCATCGTATGATGAAACATAAAAAGCACATCACCCAAGTAAGCTTAAGTAGCTAGTATGAAAATGGACCAAGTAATTAAATAATTAATTAGGTAAATACCTTTTCACTCTAACAACCCCCTTAAGTGAAACTTAAGGAGAAGCTAAAACCTATAAATGACAAATGCATAAAAAGTAAAAGATGGGTCTCAACAACTAGGCCTGATGAGGTACCCATGTACAATGAAAAGATCTCTCATAACTAGAGATAAAAGGAGAAAAACTCATGGAAAAAACTCCTCTCCAAAAGAGACAAAGATATATGGACGAAGAAGGCTCAAAAATAATATATCAAAAAGAATAGGAACATGAAGAACACCATTGAATTATGAAGAAGCTATAAATAACTATTAAAAATAACTACTATAGTGTTAAAACTAAAGAACCTTCTCTGGAGTCAATATGATGATTATGACTAAGAAGATAAGACTTTGCATGGGTGACCCCAATGATACTCGTCAAATAATTATTAGATGGAAAACCAAGAAACCAAGACAATAATCTTCACAAGTGACCTGAATGATGCTACTCAACCAGTACAAAGATTAATTGCAAGTCAAAAATTCAAGTACCAATAGTCTAATTAATTTGATCCATTGAGGATGGAAGGTCACCTCCATAAAAAAAGAATGCAAGAGTTTCTATACGGTATGTGTTCCATCTAACCAAAATGCATGGGAAACTAGTTGTTGCATCTACCTAGTACATAGGAACAAAAACTAAATACATAGTTAACTACAAAATTGAAACCAAAGAAGCATTAGCACCAAAAATATGAAAACCACTCTTTGATGCTAACAAGGGAGAGGAATGATAGGTTCACTAAAATTATGTGTCACTACATTAATGAAGGAGAATACATCTTGTTTATTTATTGATTCTCTATATATTTAACTGGCGATTTGGTTGTCAAATTAAGATGTTTGATCTAGCAAAATTAAGAGGAAAAATATTATTGATAAAAATTGAAAGGGTAGTCTATGCAATGGAGAGAAGAATTGACAAAATAAATTCACTTGGCATGCAAAAGGATAAATGTAGATTTTAAATCTTTGACAATCAAGGTTTAATATGAATCGGGAAAAGGCATCTTGGATTTAATTAAAAAATATAGATTTAAAGAAACAAATACACAACCATATAATGGTATGACCTTTGGAATAAACAAGGAGATTAAAAGGCCAATGGAGGAAATGAAGAGGTTCCTAAACAAATATCCCACGCAGGTTTTTGAGGATTATTAAATCCCACATAGGCAAGACAACAAGGCACACACTAGGAGTAATTGAAAATTAAAATAATTCAGTCTGCCCCATAATGGAAGGATAGTACCAATGAAGATTTGCAGGTGGAAAGTAAGAAGGGGGCGACAAAGTGGGGGGTTGGTGGTTGTGTTGTGAAGGGAGAAAGAAAACATTTGTGCAACCCAAGGAGACAGTTGGAGGGGTGTGATATCCAACATAATATAGTGAAATGTATTGTTAATTCCTGGTTAATAATGTTAATATAGGTCAATAGAGGACATGGGGTACGCAGTATAAGGAGAGATGTAGAATGCAAGGAGGTCGGTCGAGATGAGAGGTTTTATTATTAAGGAAACTGCCAGAAGCAAAAAGGTGAGAAGTGGGTGCTGGTTTAGTAGGTCGCGGGGGGAAAATATAGACTCGAATGAGAAATTGAGTGCTAGCATAGGTGCATAGGAAGATTGAAGTCGTGTGGTTAAAGCAGGAGAAGAGGAGAAATACAGAGGCCACATAGATTTGAGCAGATTGTATGAGTTGAAGTTAGAATACAAAGAGGTCATGATCTTTAGAGGAGATGAACAAAAGTGGTGGGTAAAGAATGCAGAGGCAACAAAATTTCCTAGTAATTGAATGTAAATTTCATGAAATCGGACTAAATAAAGTTATTTGATTTATTTTTAATCAGAGTATATTGTATGCAATGGATCAATTTAAATCGACACATGTAATTGTCGTTTTTAGAATTAACCGTTTACTGATTCTTGTGTAATCTGAGTTTTGAAGAATTGGTTTGGATTAAGTTTTTTGTCTTCATCAATTTATTTCAAAATACTTGTGAGTATTTTTCTCTAGATCAAAATACCTTCCATGATAGAAAAAATTTAACATCATGTCTATTATCAAATATAGATTTTCTTAGAATATAAAAGAATAGAATGATTAAATAAATAATAATACAAAGGAAGTAGTACCATTTTAGCATAAAATGTTATAAAGGTAATTGTAAAAAGTAATCTTCAACACATAATCATCTATACACATATTTATTATGGCTTCTCTTATGGGAGTCAATCTATATAACACCTTTTGAAGAATGACCAAAACTTAATAGGTGGGTCAATATAGCTTATCCCACTTTTAAGATACTTTCTCAAATTTGATTCATCAAAAATCATAGTGATATTTTAGATCCTTTAATTATAGCATTTCTACACATCCTTCCAAAATTAATAGTTGAGTGTGTACCATCACTAAAACACGTAGTCACATATCTAGCAACATATCCAACCAAAAAATGCTACCTTTTATCTCCTAGGCCTTAGATGCTCAAAAACAGGATGTGCTTCTACTCTTATGTTCTTCCCCCCCACAATATTCTCCTTAGCCATGTACCTAGTAGCCAACTAGTGTTGTGTAATGGAAAGATTATAAATCACAATCTCGGTACCCATTGCTACATGATCACATTTAGGGAACAACCAAATATAGAAATTAGATGAAACATCATCTCCTATATACATTTCTACAAAATTATCATAGTAAGTCATCTTATCCTTAGGAATCATAATCCTCTCTTGGAATGCAAAGGCATAATCATAGTCCCCCACATCAATGTTCTTTTCCACTCTACTATTAGCCCCATCCACACCCATGATAGTTCTAAAGAATGACCAATGTCAATATCTAGGATCTAAAACATCAATTGGGTTAATACAAAATCAATTTGTTTTTAATCTATGAGGTGTGTTGAAAATATACCTAATGAACCCATGGGGGATTAATCTCTTTTCTTTTTTATAAATTTGATTTTCAATGAAAACCATTTGTATAACTCATGCCAAATTTGATTTTTTTATATTTCTCTACTAAAAACTTGGGGAAATTTAGAGTATTTTGCATATAATAGATTTATGTCTTTAAATAAAATATAAATTAAAAAAAGAAAATATATAAAACACAACAAAATTAATTTGCAAATGCATTTATTTGAGTACAATAATATGCATTTTGTATTGTTCAAGTTGATTCCTCAGCCCTAAAACTTCCAAGGATCACTTACAATCAAACACCTATCACAAAAAAAGATAAAAAATAAAGCTATGGAGGCCAAGAGCTATAGATCCAAAAATTCATGAGTTATTATGATGCAGTTGTGATCAAAGGGCCTTGTCAGGCTATCCAATAACGTAGCCAAAACACAGACCACCCAACATACATATTGACACACATAGGTCAAAAATATCCTTTTATTTATTTGGAGCAACATTACATTCAGGAATTACATCTATAGGGCAATTTCCAGTTCCCGTTGGCTTCTCTGTCAGTGCTACTTCTTGCTCTGCCAATGCCCTTTCCTTTTGGCTAGCTGGCTATTCTGTCACCTCCACTTCTTCTCTATGAGCTCTTGGCTGCTTGCCTACCACTTCTCCTACCTCTTCCTAGTCTTGGGTTATCTCCTATGTATCATTCTTGTTTTGCATGTCGGCCTTTGGCTTCCCACATTCCTTGTGTCGTAGTACTACCATGTAGTTACTGTTAGGGATCCAAATCTGCACCCTATTGCTAAGCTTTGAATAAACTCGGAAGATTTGGATGTAACATGGGACTGCTTTTAGGTTGTGGGTATCCTATTCAAAATCAAACCTCCAGTGATAAGGGCTGGCTTTCCCTTTTGATGTCACCTTACTATTAATCTCTGAGGTAAAGGGTAAGAATTTGCATGAAAATAAACCTAATGCTAAAAAAAAAACCTAAGGTGATGCACCAAAACAACCTAGACCTGTTAACAACCTATCACATTCAAATTAATATCATAAATCTTGACTCACACAACTCACTTTCCAATGTAGTTTACATAAATAATTCAAAAGGAGATCTATAAATAGTGCTTTTAAAAGGAAAACAGGGGTTTCACAATTAACAACACTACTAAACAACACAACTAATAACCTGTAAACATACATTTTTTTGCTAAATAGATCCATAAACATGAGACAAGTTTGCAAGGAAAGATGAATTTTCGCAAGACAAACCAATCAATCATTAATAGCATACCATGAAACATGAAGAGAGAAGATAAAAATGCTCTACTTTATTAATTCAAAGTGCTTACTGTATAATAGGCCCATTTGAGTTACAATATTGCTCCATGAAAATAGCTCCAAGAAACAAAGCTATCATGTTGTTGGAAAGAAAAAACTACCTCAAAATGCTCAAAATGACATACTTAAGCAAAAACCCACCAAAAACCCCTCACACAAGTCCTTCCAGAAGGTTTTGGTCAGATGCAACATAAAAGGCCAAAAAGAACCTTCTAGAAACCCTCCAAACTGTCCTCCACATGAAGAAAAGTTAAGCCAATTCAATAGTCACACTAAAAATGTGACAAAAATGCCTCCAAACAGCCCCTTTTCCTCTAAAATTAGTCAAAACAACCTCTCACACACCCCTCATGTCTGCAAGTCATCATTGGTATTCGCACAATTATTGACCCACACTCTCCTCATGCAATATGTGTGTTTTGAAAACACAAGACTCCAAAAAGAATTAAAGATAATAATCTTGATTAAGTGACTCATAAAATAAGGGGCCCACCATCTCTTTGAATTGCATTACATTCGCATTAAAAAGACATAATAAAAGTGATTTTCAAATCACTTAAATGATATCTTTATACATTGAAATAAAATGCAACACATAATGTCATATCTAAATGCTTCCAAAACCATTAAACAAGGTTAAAAACTTCCAAGGCACATGACCATATCTACTTACCTCATTCTGCATTTTAGTCCACACATGGTCAATACTCACTAGTTTTCAAAGGCATCATAAAGCTCAAAAACATTTGGCCAATATGGCCGACCTCCATAGTTCCTGGAAAGCATATTCCAAGTCACATGATTATTGGTCAAAAATCAAAGGCATCATATGTGTAACTTGGCACACTCCCCATATGTTGTATTGTTTGAGGACTTGGAAATGTTTTGAAATAAGGGGAAAAAACCTTAAGGCATAAAATGCCTAAGTCAAAACACAAGTTTCAGCCCCCATGCATTAACACATATTTTCAATTTTAAAAACATGGGAAGAAAATCCCATCCCCGTCGAATAGGGTCAAACCCTAATCATCAAAATACCAAAACAAAGGGAAAAAACCATCATTTGGTCATTGAATAATCTAGAACATGATGCTGCCACCATGGGGTTTGAGAAAACACAGAAAAATGGAGATTTTCCACAGGTTTTGTTGTGATTTCTTGATGGAAACACTTCGACAATAGGGAATGTTCATTTTGTTGTTCAAAATCTGCATTTTTACACCATTTGGAGGCCATTTAAGAACCTACAGGCTGCGGCCATGGACATATTGCTGACCCATATGTATCACTTGTTCTTTCTGTTTGTTGTTTCATTTTGTTCACAGCCACCATGAGAACTCTAATGAAGCTTTTTTAGAAGCAAAAAGCTTGAAATTTTGAAAAAAAATTGTGAGTAAAAGCTCCAGGTGAGTTAAATCGACTCCATTCTTGTAGATTCTGAGAAAAATGACTCCCATTTTGTTTCCAGTTTGAGAATAAAGCATGAAATGCTTGTTTCTTTTCTACACTTGTTAATGAGGACACTCCATTATTGTTTTCCCATCACTTTCATGAAGAAAAACTTTTTGGCCGCGACCATGGACAAAAAATAGTGTATTTTTCATGTGTGGCTTTGCTTCATTTGAAAACCCCAAAATGTCCTTTCGATTCTCTTCTGTATTAGCAAATTTCTTAACAACCCAGATGGGTTTTTGATATGTAGAAGAAGAAAGATGGCCTATGAGCTCAGCCTCCATTTTTAAACTAGGTTTCCTCTGTATTTCACAATTTTTGTTCCTTTTTCAATCCAAT
This sequence comes from Sequoia sempervirens, assembly GCA_007258455.2. Classification (NCBI taxonomy): domain Eukaryota; kingdom Viridiplantae; phylum Streptophyta; class Pinopsida; order Cupressales; family Cupressaceae; genus Sequoia; species Sequoia sempervirens. The sequence continues at coordinate 10,576 of VDFB02094955.1, read as the reverse complement.
TGAAAAACCCTTAAGTGGGTTTTTTTGTAGCATGTATATTTATGAATCTGCAACTTTTTTCAAAAGAACCCAAGTGGGTTTCTTGGTTTCTTGAAGAAACTTAGATTTGTTGTAGAAATGCAAATGGGTTTTTTAAATACACTCCTTTTCTGTAATCTGTAGCAATGTTGTTTCACATTTTAAAACCCCAGGTGGGTCTTCCATATTTTACAAAAAAAGGGGTCTACTTGGCCACGACCTGCATGAAATGGTTTCCATTTGTTATTTCTGTAAAATGTACACCATTGTTGTTGCCTCTACATTAGCTTCTCATGGTGAACCCAGATGGGTCTTTTCAATTTGAAAGAAAACTTTGATTTTGTTGCAAAATGATTCAATGCCATTGTATAGTGTGGGTACAATTGAAAGCTCCAATTTGTAGAAAAATGTGTCTTTTCAATGAGCATCTAAATTGATTTTGTGAATACACTTCCTTTTCCTGTAGAATGTCTTTGAAAACTGAAACCCCAAAGTGTGTTTTTCATTGTGAAGAAACTCCTACATTTGTCATTTCCTTTTGAGAGTATCATACTCTGTCCTTTATTGATGATACCTCCTCATGTTGTTAAACACTCATGGTAACCCCTTTTGATGCCTCAAACACTTTGACAAACACCACTATACGAGGCTTTGGCACCATGATAAATATAATGGATTACTTTTTGAAGTTTATCGGCTCATAAAGTTTTTCAAAGAATGGCATTTTGTCATACTTGTCAAGGTTCATCACAGACTTGTCAATATTTAATGACTGTCCAATGTTGTCATTATTTCCCTCCAAAAAAATTTAATGCCTTTGTAATTCATTGTACAGGATGAAGGGTTGCATTTTGTACGTTTAACTGCTTGCATGCCACTGTTAGTTATTTATAGCCTCGAAGGCCCATTGCTCATTGTCAAATCACTACTATAGTAGCATTGTCCTTGGTGACTTGTATGCAATTTATCTTTTATAGGAACTTGTGATACATGCCTTGCTATGACTATTACATTTTGAATATAAAGGACTGTGTTCATGTTCATTGAATGTGGTTGTCTATGCATCATGGAACTTGTACTTATGACTATCTTCATGACTATAACTGTTCTAGGTTTGCATGCATTGAAACAACTTTTGAAAGGCACCCTTACATGTCAACTGTGCATTGTGTCACCATTGTTTACTGCCATTGTCAATGACAATGACCTTACTACACTTACTTTCACAAATGCACCTATGAATAAGCATTAACAATTCCATTTTCCTCCAATGATAAGCATTCTCTAGTTTATTCTTTTTTGTTTCATGTGTAGCTTTTGCAAAGGTGTTGTCCTATTCACTTGTATCATGACCTTCACCTCAAAGGGGTCACCTTGTGTTGTCTCATGATTTAATCAACCATTGCTTGTGATTGTATTGATTTGAAGCTTAGTGGTTGTTCCTCATGATCATAACTGCACATTGCTTTCTCCATTGTTGTTTCTACCATTTCATTGTTTCAAAACAACAGATTGTGTAGCCAATGGTGACAATATTTCATGTCCATTAAAAGTCACACTTTGTAAGTTGTGAAACTTGACTGTTTCTCCATTTCTATCAATAAAGTTATTGTCAATTGCATATCAGTTGTGGAGGTAATCCTTGGGTCTAAGCAACTTCAAGAAAATGTAGATGAAAGTTGATAATTATGTGACACCGAACAGGGCAGTTGAAAAGTTTTACTACCCTTCCTTTCTTTTTCATCTGTAATGTAATCTCTTGTGACCCTTTCTTGTTTTCCTTCAGTAAAGTCAAAAGACATTGTCGTTGTCCTGCATGACATGAGAATACATCTTGTTGTCCCAACCTTCATGGCTTCCATAATAATGCTTACTATCCCACTTGAATCTACTATCTAATTTCCACCACATTTGTTTCCTTTTTGATCATGCGTAATACATAACTGTCTCCCCACTTTGATCCTAGTGGGAAGACACATGTCCCTATGTCAGTGACCTAAAATCTCACCATCCTATGTGATGTGTGGCTGTCCAATAGGGTCAAGGTGAGAGGGACCTACCAATACTCTGGATTTCTCTCTCATTATTTAAGAGATGCATAATTGAACTTGATGCACCTTTTGAATCTGATAATGAAATTTGATCAACTGGTGTGATTCCATATTGATTTAATGCATTAATAACAGGTAAATCTTTGATCAAGTTGCTCAATTTCCTTTTTATTTCCAAGCATGTTGAGCTCTACCCTCGTGGGAGCCACATTTACCCCACATGTTGTATTTAATCTGAATCAAAACAGTAACCAGACTTGTCCTAAATCTACACATGAAGCAAACAAGTTAGAAAAATAGATGCATATTTTGGATGTGTTTGATGACTTCGTTGCTTCCCAGGACATCCAAGGTTTGCATGCTTATTTAATGCACTTATGGATTAGTTTATACATGCATAGGTAGGTTTGTATGTAAGGATTGAGATCTTTCATTGCTTAGAGCCCTACTCTAATATCATTGTTTTTCCAGATGCAGGAGCTAGGATCACTACGGAGCTAGGAAGGACACAAACAACTTGGGGCAGCAACAACAAGGCAAGCGGGAAACTTTACAACTAGTCATTCTCAGGCAATGACTGGTCTCCATTCTTATATGCACATTGTGTTTTTTACTTATTCATGTATAAATTGTTTCTTTATTTCCATTAAATAAGTGAAGTTAGTCCCTTGGCTTGTGAGGGACATGTATCTTCATGATTATCAATAAAAGATTACATTTGTATACATATGACTCTCTTTTCTCATTTGTTGTAATTGCAACATTGGAATGAAAAAATGTAATCTGTTTTATTTGATAATATTTTTCCATGCATATTAAACCTAGCAGACTTATGGTTTATCTTTTAAATGTTTAAATGAATAACACAAAAGAATAAACGCTAAACCTGATTTTAGCTGAAAGCTAAAAATTAGGTAATAGTTACCTCGCTATCAGGAGCTCCACCGAGTTGGCCAATGATCATGCATTCCACAACAACGATGTGGAATTCACCTAGTATCATATTGCCAAGTATCATGATCGAATTCGTCTTCCATTGTGTTGACTACCCATCTCAACTGTTCATCTCAAGCTATCAACATATCTTCCATCTCATCGTTGTATCGTTGGAACCATCTCAAGAGTCCTTCCAATGAGGATTGGTCCTACCAATCACACATCATTCCGATATGGATCCATTCATTACATGACAAATCGTTGATCGCCACATCATCATCATCCATTCACCAATCACCATCAGTCAACACACATCATTGTCAAGTCAGGCCCCACACATCACCCAACCTTCTATCGCCCCATTGGAGCATCAGACCATCAGAGCATCGGGGAATCAGAGATTATGGTGCCCTCTATGCCTCTATCAGATCCAATATCCTTAGAAACGTAGGCTTAGATGTCGATATCACCGACCTCACAAAGGAATATTGGGCAATAGGACCTATCAGGTCCATCGGGTCAACTGCCAACCCATCACTTCCACCACCATCAGGCCATCTGGCCAACCGCCAACCCATCATTCCATCGCCGAGACAAGTAACAATCTTATTTTGATGAGCTATAGTTCCACCGATGAGGTAACACCATCAACCAAGGAGGGGTAGGAGTGTGATGCTCCTACATCAGACTCCCAAGGTGATTGAAATTTATGTGCTCCTGCACATGCGTTTGCAACATCAACTTTCTTCTTTTTCCTCCTCTTCTGGCATCTTGACTCTGCACTTCCATACTTGTATCTTTGCCTTCATCCTTTCACTATTTTCATTTGTCAACTTCTCTCTTTCTGTAGAGACCTTCTCCTTCAGATCTCTTTGCAAACTTTAGATCCCCACCATTCTTCCTCACATTCTTTCATCTTTGTGAGAACTAACCCACTGTGATTTGTCCTCCTCTGAGAACATTCCTTCTATGGTTCACTCTTCACTGCCTTTTGCACAAGGACTTTTACAAGCTTCACTGCTAGTATTCTTTATCCACCATCATCTATCTTCATCAACATGTTCTCCCAAGATAATTTTATCTCTACTCCTTCCGCTTCCTCAACCATATCTACAACACATTCTACATCCATCAATATGTCCTCCAAAGGACTCTTTGGCAATCTCTGTTCCTTCATGCCTTCACCAAGACATGACTCCAGTGCAATCTTCTCTCTTGCTTTTCCCTTCTTATCCTCTTGTGTGATGACTTCTTCTTCACGAACCTTCGTCTCTTTCCATTCTTCTGTGGCTGTAACCACCTCTGGATCTGTATCAATTCTATCCTCAGTGACTTCTTCTATCACATCTTTTCCCCACCATCGAATTCCATTGTCTTTTTTGTTGTATTGAACAACCTCTCTATCTTTGCAATCTCTTCCTCAAGAAGCTCTTGATCTTCATCAGGTTTTTCATCGAACATTGGATCCTCATACATCACTACATCACCCTCGACTACTAAAACCTCAGTATTTGTAACAACTACATCTTTCATCTCATCCTCTTTCGTGTTATCCTCAAAACATACTTCTGTAGTATTCTCTCCATCTTGTTCACCTCCATACACAACTATGAAGAACTTATTTCCTTTCTTCTTTGTCATTTTGTTAAACACTTGCCACAAACTCGTAGTCTTCAACCCTCAGGTTACTTTCAGAGACTCACAAGTATTCTCTCTTCTCGATTAGGGTATCCACCCTCTACAGTTACAGGTCCTTCCTACAACAAATTCACACTTCACTCCAAGCTTATGTGCTTCCTCTACCCTCTTCAGTCACAACTCCTTTCCTGCAACAAATCTCTCTAGGGTTCAAGTTCTCTGTAGTTACAGGTCTCCTCTCACCTGCAACAAACCTCTTATAGAACTCATCCTCTGCAGTTACAAAATCCTCTTCTGCAACAAACTATCTCTCTAGGGTTTCTTTTTGAGAAAACAAAAAGCTTCCTCTCATTAACCCTTTTCACATACTTCTCTCATGCCAACAATCTCCTGCTTTGATAACCCACTCTGATACCACTTGACGTAGTCGAGATCAGAGGGCCTTGTCTAGCTATCCAATCACAGAACCAAAACACAAAGCACACAATATATAGATTGACACACACTGGTCCAAAACACCCTTTTATTCATTTGGAGCAACATTACATTCAAGAATTACATCTATAGGGAAATTTCTAGTTCTTATTGGCTTCTCTGCTAATGATACTTCTTTCTTTACCAGTGCATGTTCCTTCTAGCTGGCTAGCTGGCTGGCTATTCCGCCACCTCCACTTCTTCTCTTTGAGCTCTTGGCTCCTCACCTACCACCTCTCTTACCTCTTCCCAGTCTTGAGCTATCTCATGTATATCATTCTTTTTTTTCATGTCAACCTTTGGCTTCCCACATTCTTTGTGTAGTAATACCGCCATGTAGTTACCTCGCTATTAGGAGCTCCATCGAGTTGGCTAATCAACATTCGAAATCACCAGGTCGTTACATTGTTCTTAGTAGCATCACCAAATAGGCCAATGATCATGCATTCCACAACAACAATGTGGAATTCACCTAATATCATATTGCCAAGTGTCGTGATCAAATTCATCTTCCACCCTATTGACCACCCATCTCAACTGTCTATCTCAAGCTATCAACATGTCTTCCATCTTATCGTTGTGTTGTTGGAACCATCTCAAGAGTCTTGCCGATGAGGTTCGGTCCTACTGATCACACATCATTCCGATATGGATCCATTCATTACACGACCAATCGTTGATCGCCACATCATCATCATCCATTCGCCAATCACCATGAATCAACACATGTCATTGTCAAGTTGGGACCCACACATCACCCAACCTTCTATCGCCCCATCGAAGCATCGGAGCATCAGGGAATTGGAGATTATGGTGCCCTTTATGCCTCTATCAACTCTGATATCCTTAGAAACGTAGGCTTAGATTTCGATATCGCCGACCTCACAAAGGCATATCAGGCAATAAGACCTATCAGGTCCATCGAGTCAACTGCCAACCCATCACTTCTGCCACCATTAGGCCATTGGGCCAACCGCCAACCCATTGTTCCATCGTCGGGACAAGTAACAATCTTCTACCGATGAGCTATAGTTCCACCGATGAGGGAACAACATCAACCAAGGAGGGGTAGGAGCACAATGCTCCTGCATCATATTATGAATGTGCAATCCTGACTCAATGAATGATACAATAATGAATCATTATAAAAGGAAAAAGAAAAAAAAAACTTGGATGAAACCCTATGTGAAGATAAAAATAGATCATGACATGTGTCCTCATCATATGATGAAACATAAAAATCACATGACCCAAGTAAGCTTAAGTACCTAGTATGAAAATGTACCTAAGTAATTAAATAATTAATTAGGTAAATACCCTTTTTCTTTAACACTCCCCTTAAGTGCAACTTAAGGAGAAGTTAAAACCTCTAAATGACGAATGCATAAAAAGTAAAAGATGTGTCTCAACAACTAGGCCTGATGAGGTACCCATGTACAAATGAAAAGATCTCTCATAAGCAAAGATAAAAGGGGAAAACCTCATGGAAAAAAATCCTCTCCAAAAGAGACAAAGATATATGAAGGACTAAGAAGGCTCAGAAATAATATATCAAAAAGAATAGGAACATGAAGAACACCATTGAATTATGAAGAAGTTGTAAATAACTATTAAAAATAACTACTATAGTGTTAAAACTAAAGAACCTTCTCTGGAGTCAATATGATGATTATGACTAAGAAGATAAGACTTTGCATGGGTGACCCCAACGATACTCGTCAAATAATTATTAGATGGAAAACCAAGACAATAATCTTCACAAGTGACCCGAATGATGCTACTCAACTAGTACAAAGATTAATTGCAAGTCAAAAATGCAAGTACCAATAGTCTAATTAATTTGATCCATTGAGGATGGAAGGTCACCTCCATAAAAAAAGAATGCAAGATTTTCTATATGGTATGTGTTCCATCTAACCAAAATGCATGGGAAACTAGTTGTTGCATCTACCTAGTACATAGGAACAAAAACTAAATACATAGTTCACTAAAAAATTGAAACCAAAGAAGCATTAGCACCAAAAATATGAAAGCCACTCTTTGATGCTAACAAGGGAGAGGAATGATAGGTTCACTAAAATTAGGTGTCATAATGTAGTGAATGAAGGAGAATAGATAATTAGAATGTGTACAAGATAATACTTTCAACTAAAAAAGGGTGTGCAAAACAAGACACATGTGCATGAAGGTAGATAAGGTTGTGATGTCAAATAACAAAAATGCACATAAAAAAAAATCCATAGAATTTATAATAAAATGCAAGTACAAAAAAGGAGCAACATGATGTGTGAAATCCTTAAAAGTATGTACAATAGTGGTACTTTCTCTCAGTGTGTCTACAAATGAAAAAGTGTATTCAATAGATGTTGAAACTGCCTAGAAAGCATAACATGCTAGAAATACATTTAAATAGGTCAAAATAAGTTATCTCACACAAGAAGAATGTTTCCAAGTGTCAAAATGTCTAAGTAATCAATCATAATGTGAAATAACAATAAACTAAATAAAATATACATGAGGAAAACTATGATAAAAGTGTATGGATAGCTATGAAAAGCTTTGAAATACCTTCGCAATGCCGCATAAATTGTGAAAAGTAGAGGTCTAAAAAGTTATGAGCTTGAGAGAAAAAAATGAACATCTAACTTTGATAGTGATAAAATATACCAATAGAAAAAATTGATAAAAATACGTGTACCATTAGAAAGTTCTTAGAACTATATTTTGATGATATATTGTTTGCTAAAATTCAACACCGTATACCCAAGTTATGCAAAAAATAAAAATAGCTCGTTTAGGGAAAATTAGAGCTAGAAGAAAAGTTGTGGGTCATTTGTACAACTAATGTTAGGTTGATGTCATGTTGAAGTTGGAAAAAAAATTGTAGCTTACCAAAATATTTCTTACATGGCCAATAATCTGCTAGGTTTCCCAGAAAACCATTGTTTCTTGATGAAAAATAATTTTAGAGGTCAAAAAACTATTTTAGCTATCAGAAACCACTAAAAAGTCCATAACATAGTAACACAAAAAAGAGAGTTTTTTACAAGCTCTGAAAAAGAATTATTGGCTTTTTCCAATAGTAAAGAGTCATTGGGAGGGTGTTGAGAAGTGGTCAAAGTTGACCAAGGAGAAAGTGTAGTCGTTGGAATTGCTAGGTTTGTGTGTTGATTCCTACCATAGCTAGAAATTGGAAAGTTTGTTACATGTTTGTAATCATTAGCGCTTATGTAGAGAATGAATTTCAACTGGTGTAGTAGTCCCTGACAGTTGGAAATATCCACCAATTGATGATGTCAATGTTGTCAGTAGAATAAAAATATGCCAAAAAATTCATAATTACCTATGTTTGAAAAAATATCACAAAATAAAACAATACCAAAAATAGAAAAATAACCATAAAAAATTGACAAAATATTATCGGGAAATCATTTTTTTTCATTGCTAAATTAAGTAGATATGAGGCTTACATAGGTTTAAATAGCAACTGTATATAGTTGTATGGATCTGTATAGTTTTGTATGGTCATACAAATATGTACAACTGCATATGGCTATAGATACAAATTTTTGTTTAAAAATTAGTGTACCTCTTAAAAAATTGCAAAATTTTTCCTTGCTTTAATTTTAGTGTTTATATAGGTGATCTTAAAGTTTTTGGGTCTTTTGGATGCAATGATGAGGTTTATTTGACTCCAAGATGCACCATTCTTTTTCCCAAGTCCAAAACTCTCAAAAAACTAAGATAGAAAATTACAAATCTAGAGTTTTGATACCATGTTGCAATTGATTCCTCAACTCTATAGCTCCCAAGGATCATCTACAATAAAAAAATTATCATACAAAGAGAAAAAAAAAATATATGGTGGCTAAGAGCTATATATCCAAAAAAGTATGAATCATTATGAATGTGCAATCCTCACTCAATGAATGATATAATTATGAATCCTTATAAAAGAAAAAGGAAACCCTAGATTCCTTATCTCTAGAAATTTTAATAAACATCTACTTGCCCCACTAAGCTCAGTTCTGCCACCAGACATCTCTAAAATTTGATTCCAACAAACTTCGATAGATGAGAGGTAAAGTTTTTAACATTGTAAAATGAATATTTTTATTTCAACATCTTTTAACAAATGTATGCATTATAAATAGTCACTAGTATAAGGTTAATACAATTAAACTCAAAATTATATGAGAGAATCTTGCTATTGTGTTGTACTAAAAATTAAAAACATTTTCATTTAATTGAGTAAAATTATTAGTAGATAACTATTTTCCTATGCTATATGGTTTGATTCTACGATAAGAGATGCATTTTTAGTCAAATAACATAGCAACTAAAATTGGGTCACCATGTCCACTACTTTGATCAATATGTTAGTATTATCATAAATGGTTAAAATGGTTGGACAATTTTTTAGATAAATAATTTTCAACAAGTTGAAGTTCATGTTAGATTTTTTTAATATGTTTGTTTTTTTCTTCAATGCATGGAAATGGTTTTTTTCTTCCATGTGACATTATGGTTCTTGAATGCAATTTTTAAGAGGGTCATTTTCATATCATCGAAAAGTATGTAGTAAATTTTATGGTTGAGTTAAGGTTTCTATGTTTATTTAGAAAAATGCTTCAATCGTTGGGAAACAAATAAAAATAAAGTTAGTACAAATAAGTTGGCATGAAGGTTAGGGGATTCTAATGAATGGAGGTAAATATAGTAATGCAACTCACCAAAAATGGAGATTAGGCTCTCAAGAGTCAAGAGTACAATAGAAAGAGAAAACAATGGAGCTACACTATAATGTATTCTAAGTTCAAATGTGATTAGTTTCATAAATTATTTAAGAGAGAAATTTGTTAATCGTTATTTTTATCAATAATGAAAACTAAGACTCAAAATAAACTTAAGAGAAATTTATTTGTGGTTTATTCAAAATGTGTGTCTATATTTTATTTTTTTCAAAGATTAGAATGAATGAATAATTTTTTTTGTTAATACAAGGTATACCAACACATGATTTTTCAAATTGGAAAGCAAGTTTTCTAAGAAACAATATAAACTTAAATAGTGTGTACTCCCTTTTAGAGACCAAGGACCACCTTGAACCTAAAGCTTCAACAAAGGCATCAGATTCATTGGCAATAATCCTGATTAGATGTCATCTTTATATCAAAAGGTTTTTCTAATTACCTAAAAAATAGGTAATCTAAATTAACAAAGTTTTTGTAAGGATTTATTTAAGTTCTCTATTCTATTGGTGGTGTTGCAAGCAATGCTTTGTAGTTTTAATTTTAGAAACTCTACATCTATCGTTTTTTCTAGATAAGTGTAATTATTCCACTATTTTCTTACTTTTGTAAATTTGGGTAGTTAAAGTTACAATTTAATATTAAGAGTGTAGGTCATTAATGTAAACTAAACATTTAACGATCAGTTGTACAATGGTATTCTATGCT
>VDFB02094954.1:0-21849 GCA_007258455.2 Sequoia sempervirens | reverse complement strand
CCAACAATTACATAGTCAGGCATAAACAAACTAACAAAACATAATAAGTCAAATTACAGTTGTCATTAGTTTTCCACAGTCCATGTATTATTCAAAAGATTACTTCTGGAATAAACTGTGCATGTTTTTTTTAATTGATATTTTGGATCACACTATATTATCCATCATCAGGAAGAGGATAGTGACTACAGGATTGACTTAGTAAACATGTAGAAGATTCAATCGTTTTTAATTTGCACACATAGGCTATTAATCTTCAACAGGCATTTATGAGACAATACACATGTAGCTATTGTATATTTTCACCTTCTAGCTTAGCCTTATATTACATTTAACTGGGAGATTCGAATTACTGCTGATAACTCATTTTTCCAAATGTAGCAGAGTATTTCCCATGTAAGTACTAAGAACTGTTACACTATTAATTTCTCAGTTGTGAACATTTCGGTTTTTTTGGAAATAATTTAAACAAATTTTAAAGAATTTAATTTTGTTTCAACAAGTCATGCTATATCAGATTGAGATTTTCCTTATAAAACTGTTGCATTCTGTTAATCTTTTATTCACATTTTAAAGATTCTTAGCACGTAATGTCTCCTAGAGGCTCATAATTTAAGTCATTTTATTAATGTGTTATAACAGGTTGGCTATGTAGGGCAGTTTCCTGTCTTTGCTATTATAGGACCCTCAGAATGAAATGCTGAAAGCCTTTTTATTTTTGGTTTTATTTTGTTGGCTGCTCATTCTTATTCAATTACTTTAGATATCATTGATTGCGACTTACCAATTTATACAGCTGATTGAATCCTAATTGTTGTGTTGTGTCATTAAGAAATGGAGGAAGGCTAGATCAATCGAATATTTCTCGCAAAAGCAACACCATACGAGCTATATGGGATTCTGCTTTGCAGAAGTCAGGGAGTTCATATTGGAGGCCACACTCTTCAAGCATGTATCAAGTAAGTGATCACAACAAAGAAAGCAGTTCCTCTACCCAAGAAAGATACAAGGAGCCAATAGAAAATTCTTCAGAAACAAACCTCTCTGCTTCCCAGAGGTATTTGTGGCCCTTAAAATCTGCTCTGCAACGGGCAGGAAATTTTGGGTGGCGTAGATCCACTCTTGACAATAGATGTAATATGAATATTGGAAGATTACCAAGAAGCTATTCTGCTGAAGATATGAAGATTATTGGTGGTAAGAGGCCACAAAATTATGAATATGTAATGAACAACCCTGTTATTATCACTTCCGAGGCTGTTGGGGAAGAAAGTACAGTCTTGTCTGGAGAAGATGTAGACAATAGTAAAGAAATGGATCGAGATGATCAACTTCCAGTGTCCAGCCAAACTCTATTTGAATGTGATGATGATAGCAACACAAATTCCCTAGTTCACACAGGCTGACAGAGATCCACAGGCGGATAATTATGCTTTAAATCCGAGGAGAATCTACAAGAAGTTTCCATCAGGTTCCTAATTTGGAAGCATAGTCTAATGAATTCAGTGATAGTAGTGCTTCCAGTGCCAACGGATGTGATTTAAGACCAGTTGTTTAATTCAACTTCAGAATACATACAGATGGATCTTAACTTGATGTTTGAGAAAGCTTCAAGCGTTATTAATTGGAGATAAATATGTTTTCTAAGCGTCAAGTTTTCTTTGGGATTGACAGGTGAAGATGTAATCTTTATGCATTCACTATCTTCAAAATGCTAGTTATTTGGTTGGTACTTTTGGTTTAGGTAGCGGCTAAATCTCTTTATCTTATATTTGTAGGTTGTATTTTCCTTTTGAAATTAATAAGGCCATTTGATTTATAGGCACACAGCTAACATCTACTAATTCTTCCGTGGCAGGACAAATTGACACTTACAAGCTTTCTCTTGTATCTATAAACTGATGACAGATATCGCATAAAGACCTTACTAATTTTATCCTGCAACATCAACCGAGAAGTGATGTTTAGTTTGGTAGAATTTATCCTATATTTTGATTCTCTCATGATTTATTACATCATATTCCTCTCTGGACAGTATTTGATATATGTATACTTAAGCTTTTTAGTTTTTTATAATCAATAATCCTTAATTATTTCTTTTGCTTTCCTAGCAGCTAAGTATCCAATTTAATCTACAAAATGTGTACAATTTAGGGATATTTATAAATGCGCTGGTTACCACGGGGTATGAACTATCTTTGATATTGATTAATAATCCTGCTATTATTTTTCAATTATTTGTCTACCAAGAAAGGAAGAGTCATGCTTACCTATTTCTATCCTATCGTCAATTACATGGTTCACAACCAGAGGTTGACTGATAAAGAATAATATCTTGGTTTATCCTCGTTCAAGATTAATGTATCAAATGTGAGCATCTTTAACTAGCTTTTATTGCAGGTACTTTGTGAATTGGAAATTTATGAAGGTGAGATTCATTCTTCCATCTTTGTTTCCTAAAATATTTTGCTCTCAATGGTCAATGAAAATGAGACCATCTTAATGAATGTTTTCAGGGATCAAAATATACAAAAACTTTAGAAATGCATCTTCAAGATTTTGCCCTTTCCATTACATCCTGCAGAGAGACATTAAGTAAATTTGGGTTTGCATACAGCTCTGAAACACAAAAAAGTATAGCAGATTTTTTCTTTACCTTTTTGTGGGTTTTTTGATTTTGTATATATGTGCATACTTTTTTTTGTGGAATGTTATTTGAAATCTGAACTTATTTAATGTAGACACGTTTTTTATTGCTAAAGCCCATATTAATTGTTGGCAAGTGTTAGAGAAGTACATATATTTTAATGTTAACAACATTAGTATTTTTATTTCTTTTATAATTGCTTTCTACATTTGCAACCTTGTTGATATGGCTGGATAAGATTTCCCTGAAAGTAGTGTCTCCCCATACAACTACACTATCACATCTTAAGATGATAGGCTATGACTATTTTAGTTTTTGAGGTTTGCGAATATTTTGATGGGATTAAGACATAACATGATTTGGACTTAGCAGGCTGATTTGTGACTTGGACTTGGACTTGACGTTCAGATTTGACAAATTGGAAAAAAAAAAAAAAATATATAAAGATTTTTTAAGGATTTAAAGTTTTCACTATGCACTCTTCACTAAATAAACTTTAAAGACACAATAAATTAATCAATTAGAGGCTACTTTGATTGCATACACAAGTATAGATCAATCAAATGAGTACCAAAGTAAATTTGAGTTGAAGGAAATGACATTTTAAAAATATATAGATATTCTCAAGTGTTTTAGGTGTACAAAACTCATGTATTATGATATCTATGGCATCAAAAACAAAACCCACAAAATTGAGTCATGAACTATGGTAGAGAGGAGCTTGCATCACTTGGCCAAGCATCACTAGTTCTATGCAGGGTCTTGCATGAAAGGAAAGCTAAGTGCGGAAACACTTCCTTAATGCAAATCAAATAGGAGAGGGTTGCAAAACTTTGTTTCAAATTTTTAAACTTTTTCAGTTTAGCTATTACAATACAACTTTCAAACCCTGTGTTCTTGTAGGTGTTGATTCATTGTGATACAAGTTTTAGAGTGAATCTGACAACATAACGACATCTTAGAAATTACAATCTCTCAACATACAACAAATGCACTAATGCACCAATTTATACTTCTTGTACATGGGTGTTGAACATTGCCATGTGTCAATCTCATAGTCTTTGCATGCATGCAAACTGAAACCCACAAGATGCACAAGTCCTAAGTGACTTGATTAACAACCTGTCAAACATGCACGTACATGCAACAACATGCAATAACATGCAAGCACATGCAAGGCTTGCAGCTCCAAAAATCAAACAACCTCACATTCTATAGAAAATCAAGTCAACTGCCAAAATAGAACTCACCCAAGACTCGTAGTCACTCCTAGTGACAACTTAGTCTTCGTTAAGCAACTTTCCCTTCAAAGCTTCAGTCAACAAGTCAAAACAATGCCACATGGCATCATGGTGCTCATTCTAGGGGTTTGCACAATTCTCAATGATCAAATGGGTGCCCAAGTGACAAGTGTCACCTTTCCTTGCTCTTGTTTTTTTGAAGGGATAAACTTGCACACAAGTGGACCCTGCCAATGCTTATTTCCAATTAAGATTGCCACATGTCAACATGGCACCCATTTTAGAGGTCTAAACAATTGCCTTTTCCCAATGGAGTGCCCCTGTGACATGTGCCACATTTTTATCCTTTTGCATCTTGCATGTAGGATGCCAACTCTTCGCTAGATCCCACAAAGTGACTTATTAATTTGGAAACAATTATTTTGCATTTAGTAAATAAAATCAACTTAGGGGTAAATAATTAAATAATTAATCATGAGACTCACTAAGGTTGAGACACCTTAATCCCAACATTCTCACACTTGTCGAAGACCTTACAAGAGTCTCTATATCACTGCTTAGGCCGCAAGGCCCATTAAATTGACACCATCTAAACTTCTTCATGCTTATTGGCTTCGTCAGTGCATCCACAACATTCACCAAAGTATCCACCTTTTCCAAGTTCACCTTTCCATCTTCCACCATATTTTGAACAAAATGAAACTGCACATCAATGTGCTTTGTTTTGGCATGGAAAGTAGGATTTTTCGCTAAACATATAGCACTCTAGCTATCACAACAGATAGTAATTTGTCCTACATCAAAACCAATATCCAAACATAGTCTCTTAAGCCAAATGGCTTGTTTACAAGCATGGGTAATTGCCATGTACTCTGCTTCAGTAGTGGACAAAGCGACTACAGTGTGCCGTTTACTCATCCAACTTATTGCACCACCAAACATCGTGAAAACATATCCACTAGTGGATTTTTTGTTGTCAATGTCACCCGCCCAATCTGAATCCACATATCCACGAATGCTCATTGAATGTCGAGGTCTAGTAGGATAACCATGAAAACACAGGGCATATTTGGAAGTACCCTGCAAGTACCTGAACACTCTTTACCACATCTTAGTGCACCGATCTAGGATTAGCCATAAATCAACTAAGGACTCCCACAACTTGGGCAATGTCTAGCTTTGTACAGACCATAGCATACATCAAACTGCCAACAACACTCACATAAGGAACTCTAGTCATGCCCTCCATCTTGGTAGGAGATTTTGGACAATCCTCCACAAAAAGGTTCATCCCCTGAACAACTGGAACAATCATCTGTCTGCAAGTAGTCATGTCGAATCTCTCAAACACAAAGTTCACATACTTGCTCTGGCTATAGCCAAAACTTTTTGTTAGCTTCTTTTATGATCTCAATCCCCAAAATATAACTCGTTGCGCCTAGATCTTTCACCTCGAATTGTGATGAAAACTGAGACTTCAAATCTGAAATCTTACTATTTTCATTCCCAATGAACTTGAAATCTTACTGTTTTCATTCCCAATGAACAACATATCATCCACATACAAGACAATAATGAGAATGTGACCATTATCAGTCTTGTAATAGACACAATGGTCAGATTTGGATCTCAAAAATCCCAAGGACAACACATAGGTGTTGAACTTCTGGTACCACATCCTAAGAGATTGTTTTAAACCATATAAGGATTTTCTCAACTTGCACACCAGATTCTCTTTTCCTTTCACAATGAAATGCTTTGGTTATGACATATAAACTTCCTCCTCCAAATCACCATGAAGGAAAGTTGTTTTCACATCCATTTGCTTGACCCCAAAGTGGTAAGCTGCTGCAAGTGAACAAGAATCAAATGGATGCTAGCTTGGCTACATGAGAGAAAATCTCCCCATAATCTATTCCCTCCACCTGAGAATATTCCTTTGTGACCAACCTTGCCTTATGCTTCTCAACACTACCATCATAACCCATTTTCTTCTTGAACACCCATTTACATCTAATGTATTTTTGTCTTTCAGGCAAAGGTACCAGATCCCATGTAGCATTCTTTTTCAATGCAACCATCTCCTCATTCATGGCTTCCATCCAAGAATTTGCATCATGCATACCCATAGCCTCTCTAACTATCCTAGGCTCATCAATGTTGGCAATCAAAGAAAATATGCAACTGGAATCTAACATAGAATAATCAAACCTTTCCAGTTGCCGCCTTTCTCGTGTAGACCTCCTCAACTCTTGAGGTTGAGGTTCTTGCTCTTCTTTAGAGCTCTTAGAGCTGCTAGAGCTCTCCTCATCATTAGGTCCATTAGGAGTACTAGTTCATCTCTCTTACGAGTAGGTGGAATTTGAACTACCTTCTTCTTCTCTTCCTTGTCTGGTTGTAGATCAACTATGGAAGGTTTTAGCTCACGAAAGATCACACTTCTACTGTAGAGCACCTTCTTTGCAATTGCATTCCAAAGCTTGTACCCTTTCACACCGACACCATAGCCGATGAAGATACACTTTATTGCCATATGTCTCACAACCAAAGACTTTGAGATGTCTCATTGAGGGCTTCTTGCCAAACCATGCCTCAATGAGTGCCTTTTTGACAAGAGCTGAAGTAGGAGAACTATTGATCAGATAACATGCAATGGCTACAACTCCAACCTAGAACTTCCGTTCAAGGCCAACACCGCTCAACATACTCCTAGCCTTCTCCATTAGCATTTTGTTCATCCTCTCTGCAACTCCATTTTGCTGTGGGCTGTATGGAGTTGTCTTGTGTCACTCAATCCCATGGTCCTTACAGAACCTGCCGTATTCTGCGGAACAAAACTCACCACCATTATCTGTCCTCAAGCACTTGATTTTCCTATCAGTCTGGTTTTCAACCAAGGATTTGAACTCCTTAAACTGACCGAAAACTTCAAATTTACTTATGAGGAAGTACATAAATGTCCTTCTAGAATAGTCATCTATGAATGAGACAAAATACACAGATCTAGACAAGGAACATTAATAGGACCAAAAACATTAGAATGTACATAAACCAAAACCCCAGAAGATTTATGAGAACTAGAATAAAATGAAACACAGTGTTGTTTTCCATATATACAATGTTTGCAAAAATCAAACTCAGAGTAGAATCATCAAGGCCTTCAACAAAGCTCTTATTAGGCTCTAATACCCTTCTCACCAATATGGTCATGCCTTTGGTGCCACAACATTGTTTTCTGAGTAGGAACTTTCATTTTCAAAGCATTGTCACCCTTAGGTACCCAAAAAGCACAACCATTAGATGTAGACACCATAGTCTTCTTTGCTCGATCTGAGGATGAAAAATCCAAAGCCCGTTTCTTGGGCTTCGCAAAAGCACTATTACACTGAACTGTGCATGCATCCGGCTTATACAAGGTGCCAATCCTAACACCCTTAGCAAGCACCATATCTAGAACCTTTGGTCATCTTGCATCCACCACTCGAGAAAACAACCGCACTCCCACATCACTCAACTTACTCACTGAAAGTAGGTTTCGTGCCAAACCAGGGATCTACATTACACCATCAATCCCCTTCACTCTACCATCGAGGAATCAAATCTCAACTCTTCCACGACCAACAATCTTTAGGTGAGAATCATCACCCAGATACACCTTCCTACCATCATACTCATCATACTTTGAGAACCAACCTTTGTGAGAGGTCATGTGGAAAGAGGCACCTAAATCTATCAACCACACATTTTCCGATGCATGCGTTGCCAAGATTGCGACAAATGCATCGACATCTTCATACAAGGATTTAAAATCAGATTTAAAATTAGAGGATTTATTGTTTTCTTTCTTTTTCTCCTCTTTACAATTTTTTCGGAAATGTCCAGATTTCCCACAGTTCTAGCATTTAGCCTTGGAATTTTTACCATGAGACTTAGATCTCCCCGGAAACTTGGATTTAGACTTCTTTTCCTTTGTTTTGCCTTTCTCCTTTGATCTACCACGAATAGACAAGGCCTCCTCGACCATCTCAAAAGATTTCCTTTGCATCTCTTTAGACAACAGCAAAGCAACTGCATCATCCATCTTGAAAGTGGTGGTTGTACTTCCAATCGCCATCACTAGGTGGTCCCACGAGTCCGACAAAGAACATAGTAGAAGCATGCAACAATCCCCATCTTCAATTTTCAAACCAACAAAATCCAATTGAGCAACAAGCATATTAAATGCATTCAGGTGATCTACAACTGCTCCTTCTTCCTCCATCCTCAGAGAATACAATTTCTTTCTTAGGAATAGCTTATTCACCAAGGATTTACCTTGATAAATATCACCAAGCTTCTTCCAAAGACTAGCTCCAATCTTCTCCTCATGGACATTCAAGAGCATAGAATCAGCCAAACAGAGTCTTATCAGACCCTTGGCTTTCTAATCTGTTAGGTTCCAATCCTCTTACGAGGTTGCGGCTCGTTTTTTACTAGATACTGCAACCCATATATCTCTATCTACAAGCATATCCTCCATTTTGAGTTTCCACAACTCAAAATTGCTGCCATTGAATTTCTCCATCTCTATTCTTCCGGATGTGTTTGCCATTTTAAATCTACAACAAGATTACAAAGCTCTCTCTGCAAGAACTCTCATTGAATCTAGATATTGTACAAAAGCCCTTCAAACCCAACAAAGATAACAAGGTTGGCCAGACTTTGATACCAACTGAAAGGAAAACAAAGTGCGGGAACGCTTCCCTAATGAAAATCAATTAGGAGAGGGTTGCAAAACTTTGTTTCAAATCTTTAAACTTTTTTAGTTTAGCATTCAAGATTGCACATGCATTTAGTTATTTTTAGATTTAAAGCATTAAACCACACAACACAAAATTTACGTGGGAAAACCCTTTAAAAAAAAAACCCACACACCAAAGCACAGATCAATTGTATTACAGTAAAAAGCTATTACAATACAACTTTTAGAGTCTATGTTCTTGTAGGTGTTGATTCATTGTGATACAAGTTCTAGAGTGAATCCGACAACATAACGACGTCTCAAAAATTACAATCTCTCAACATACAACAATTGCACTAACGCACCAATATATACTTCTCATACATGGGCTTTGAACATTGCCATGTGTCAATCTCACAGTCTTTGCATGCATGCAAACTGAAACCGACAATATGCACGAGTCTCAAGTGACCCGATTAGCAACCTATCAAACATGCACATACATGCAGCAACATGCAAAGCACATGCAAAACTTGCAGCTCAAAAAATCAAGTAACCTCACATGCTAAGCATCCCATAGAGGAAATCAAGTCAATTGCCAAAATAGAACTCACCCAAGACTCCTAGTCACTCTTAGTGACAACTCAGTCTCCGTCAAGCAACTTTCCCTTCAAAGCTTCAGTCAACAAGTCAAAACAATGCCACATGGCATCATGTTGCTCATTCTAGAGGTTTGCACAATTCTCAATGCTCAAATGGGTGCCCAAGTGACAAGTGTCACCTTTCCTTGCTCTCGCTTTTCTAAAGAGATAAACTTGCACACAAGTGGACCTCGCCAATGCTTGCTTCCAATTTAGACTGCCACATGTCAACATGGCATCCATTTTAGAGGTCTAAACAATTGCCTTTTCCCAATGGAGTGCCCATGTGACATGTGTCACATTTTTATCCTTTTGTACCTTGTATGTAGGATGCCAACTCTTTGTTGGGTGACTTAACAATTTGGAAATATTATTTTTGCATTTAATAAATAAAATCAGCAACTTAGGGGCAAATAATTAAATAATTAATCATGGGACTTACTAAGGTTGAGACACCTTAATCCCAACATTGCATTTGTATCTCAGGCAAATTTGTGATGCTGTGGTAGCCATAGTAGCGTTACTTGGGATTGGAATTTACTGAACAAATCAAAAGTATAAATCAAGGTAATATTACCTGAGATTTAATTGGGAAAAACTTGAAGGAATTAAAAGCTGTTGCTTTTCCATCTCGCATGGCCCAAAGTGATTTTTATTTTTTGTTTTTTAAGGCTAGAATGGGGGTTTGGGGGTGGCAGCCCCCCATTAGGGTTGAGAGGTAGCCAGCCTCATGGGGGGTCTAGGGATAGAGCTCCAAGTAGGATTGAGGGTCGGCACCTTGGATGCGCTCCCTGTCATGATACGGGGAAGGGTTGAGGGGCAGCACCTTCACCACCAAGCCTAAATTAATGCCTTCCAAATTACACAAACTTTCATAGAGTATGCCATTTTTCATAATTAAACGCTTCTAACCAAGCTCTAAGAGTTTATGCTCCAAACTCTTCAAAAACTGCGAGTGCTGAAGCCACAGAGCAGTAATTAGGTCCTAACCATATGTTTTTTTTGAATTTCTAGAGTTAATAATGCAAAAAAAAAAAAAAAACTTTGAGGCTTTTATGCACCCAAATTTTACCTTTGGGACTCATAAGTCCCAACAAGTCCATCAGTGTCAGTGAGTTTGGCAGAAACTTGCTGAGACTCACAATTGAGTCTACAGGCGTTAGATGGCCAAGCTCAACCTGGAGCTTAGCGAGTCTGCTAAATTCCCATCAAGTCTGGAAACTATGGGTTAATTGATTGAGCAGTTCTTAAGAGTTTTCTATTTGGTGGTAAAATGATTAAATTGTTGATGCTTGTTCCCAATTG
Organism: Sequoia sempervirens; assembly: GCA_007258455.2. NCBI lineage: Eukaryota > Viridiplantae > Streptophyta > Pinopsida > Cupressales > Cupressaceae > Sequoia > Sequoia sempervirens. The sequence goes on along the minus strand of VDFB02094954.1, from coordinate 11,295 downwards.
TTTAGGAGATTTGTGAATGGTTTAGGACAAGACTTTTGAAAATAGCATTTAAAATTTCGAGGCAATGAGACGTATATAAGCCAATTTATATAGGATATAGATGAGTAGTAAATCAAGGTTTATAAAACTACTTATTGCCCATCTCCCATTTCTATACTTATTAACGCCAACCTTTTTGGAGGTGGAAATTTCGACCACAACAAATTGAGTTAAAAAAATACTGTACAATTAAATGTTCCTTCTTGACAAAGAGGATTATTCTTTGGAGTTGCAACTGCAATCTTGTCATTGGTTTTTGTAATTAGGCAACTTGTGGTGCTTGTCCATGTCATTTTTCTCGGCCATGTGCTTGTTTTTACCCGTCAAATGAAATAATACATTGTAGAATAATTATTAGCATATTCTTACATTAAATAAATCTAAGGGTTAATGGATACCTTATAGATCTGTGAGCTTCCATTTTGAACCATACAATCTCTTCACTTTTTTGAAATTTAAGGTCAAGCATTTTTCTCTAGGATTCTCAAAAAACTCGGCCACGTCCATTGAACAACCTGGAAAGATGCAGCCATCCCTACATCTGGCACTTAAAAAAAGTATTTAAAAACAAAAAAAAAAACTTTTTTTTGACATTTGGGCTGCTAACCCTAATCCGAATAGTCTAATGAGCCCCATCCATACCCTAAACACAAAAAAAAGCTATAAAAACTGCATAGCCTCCATCGTTTCGACTGGTCAGATTCTTCAGCTTCACTGTTAATTCTCTGAAGAATGAAAATTTGAGTAGAAATATTGAAATAGTGAGGACACGAAATTTTGATTAGGAATATTGAAAAAGTGAAGACTTGATGTTCGAAAATAATGATAAAATTATGAAAATGGCATGTTGCCCCTCAATTTTTTCAAGTGCTCTGCCAGCTGCCATCCTCGCACGCCCTACTAATCAATATCCTTTTTACTCCTGTCCCCCATCCCCTTATTTGGAATTCTGTGGAACTATGAAAAATAATTGCATGATAGAAGATTAGTGAATGTTCATCGATTCGACTAAAGAGTTTCGTGCCTTGATTCAACTAGAGAATTTTATGCCTGTTCAGTTATACAACTCTATTAGTCGTTTTTCAAATTGCACATGGATACAGTATGACAGTGGTGTCGCGTCTAATCCCACCTTATGAATGATAAAACAGAGTTTAAAACATCTACGCCCCACTGAGATGATTCGACAAATACTGAGGGGCGGTAATGGATTTCCGCCATATTCAGGTATTTTCTTAAATGGAGAATTCTTGATTTTTCTGGGGACAACACGGTCCTCCCTAGCCGGTTGGTATAATAAATAATTGGCAGAAATTATCATGCTGTGTGGCTGTCCAACTTTAGATCAGACTCAAAATCTCTCACAATGGAAAACCTCTTTTAAGTAAATATGACCCAACTCGAGGTTGGCCCGGTGTGCCTTACACAATGATAAAAATCTGTTTTTAGTATTTTATCATGCTTTGTTAAGATGCTTTCACCTTTTAATTTTTTTTTTTATTAGAGGTGCCTACAAGTCTAATGTTTATGAGGGTTTTTTAGTTGTAGAGGTGTATTGGATTGGAAGGTAAAGTTTTTAAAGATTTTTATAAGAATATTTTATTTTATTTAGTATTTTTAGTTATAGAAGAGAAGGGTTGTGGAGGAAGTAAGGATATTCATATACAATTAATTAATTATAAGATTAGTAGGTGGGTTATTTCAATTGTGACACAATTCTTATGGGATTGTATATGTTGTTGTGAGTCAAATTTCCACTTATTTTGGAATTAATTTTTAAGGTGTAAATATGAGAATTTTTTAATCATAGATGTAATTCTAAAACATATTTTTAGGTGTATCTAATTTGAGGGAAGTGGCATTTTTTTAGAAGCATGTAAGAAACTATGTTGATTTTTAAAAAAAGAGATGGTCAAATAAGAAAGCATATTAATTTTTAATTAATATCATAAAATTATGTCTAATATAGGATCATCTCATTAATATAGAAATTATAATTTTTTTTAGGTGTATCTAATTTGAGGGAAGTGTCATTTTTTTAGAAGCATGTAAGAAACTATGTTGATTTTTAAAAAAAGAGATGGTCAAATAAGAAAGCATATTAATTTTTAATTAATATCATAAAATTAATAAAAAAATTACGTCTAATATAAGATCATCTCATTAATATAGAAATTATAATTTTTTTTAGTGTTCCTTTATTTTAATCTTTTGAAAAAAATTAATTTTATGCAATCGAGTTTGACGTGGCTAGTCTAAAGTTGATGAGAACATAAGCTATTAAATTTAATAATAGACCACCTTATATTTTTTTAAAAATTAGTTGTAATTGAAGAATTAGAAATGGTAAGAGTGAGTTATATGGAGGCTTGGCTATAAGCATTAGATCTTTGAAGATGATAATTTAGTCAATAAATATTTGAAAATATTGGTTTTTGTTTTTATTGAAAGAGGAAAAGAATTGAAATGAAGATCATTTTTAAATAAAAGTATTTTGTATTATATATTTATATATTTAATTTGATTTATTAAAGATTTTTTTAATGTAATGGATAACTTTTTAAAAAAAGGAATTAAAATGAAAAATAACGATTGTGATTTTTTTAAGGAAATTAGGGGTTTTAATTGGAAAATATCTCAGAATGAGTGAATTTATAATAATTGCAATGCTCATAAAGTTGAGGAACACTTTTTTCATTGCTTTGAAGACAAGAAAAATGGCTTCATTAGACTTAGTGGATTATGTTTTGTTGAATCTATATGAAGAAGCCACCATAGAAACTCCTTGGAAGTTGGAAAAAGTTGGGAGACTTGTGCTAAGCTAAATCTTTAGTGAACATACTTTTCTTGAGAAAGAAGTTGTACAACTTGAGAATGGATGATGGTGATTCTATGACCAAGCATTTGGACGTGTTAAATATGATTGAGCTAGTTACATTCTATTTAAGTGAAAACGAAGGATGGTTCTTGCATTACACTAGTATGTTATTTGCTAGACTTGTGGGATCACTTGATAATGGCAATTGAGATCATTGCCTCAAAACTCAAAATGAATGAGGAAGTGGTTGAAATATTTTCAATCTACCAAGAAGGCCCTAGTTGTTCATGGAAGATTGAAGGAGAAAGGTAGGAAGGACAAGAACAAATAAAACTCTAGATATAAATCTTGTGGGATTTCCAAATCTCTTAGAAAGTCCAAGGCTAAGTGTTGGAACTATGACAAGACTAGCCACTTTCATAAAGATTGTGAGGAGAAATAAAAATGATTTAGATGGTGTCCAAAACGTCTTCTCAAGATGATTTAGATGCCTTTGTTGTGGCCTTGTCAACTTATGTATCAAAATATGTGTGGTTGATAAATTCAACTTCCTTCCATGTGAATTTATGTTGGGGGTGGTTTATAAATTATGAAAAATATAATGGTAGAAAGGTGGACTTTAGTGACGATACATTTGAGCATAATTGGTAAGGTAGAGTTTATATTTGATTCCATGATGGATAAGTGAATGGGATCAATGTTATGTTGCACATCCTAAGTTTGGCACAAAACTTATTATCAAATACCAAACTCAGTGATGTAGGTGTGAATGTTGTTTTCTTGAGTGGAGGGTGTTAGATGGTTTTAGGAGTTATCATGCTCTCTAAAGTTTGTGTGGGCACTTTGTTTTAGCTAGATGAATGCACTATTTAGTGCAATAGTTCTTTTATTCTTGTTGTCAGTAGATCTATAGAATCTACAACTTCACAATCAAAACCAATAGTAAAAAGGAGTGTTGTATCTACTTCCAATAGTGCTTTATAGATACCTAAGTGATCTTTTGCTTCAAAGGGCAACTTACTTGCATATAAAAATGATGGAATCATGGTTAGAGGTTCCAATGAAGGACTATCTAGCCATGCAACCTAACATTAAATACACACTTTACACATCCCATAAAAAACAACACATTCTTATCTATTTAAGCTTGCATGATTATCATAGTTCAAATAGGGATTATGATACAAAATAACCTCAACATTTCACATTACTCTAATGAACTCCACTATGCCACTTTATTATCTCCCTTAGGATTGCACTCTACATCATACTTCTTGTTCTTCACTCACAATCTCCATCTCAAACCTCAATTTCACTTTGCTTTCATTCTACCTCTACGCTTCTTCTCTTTCCTCTTTGCTTTTGTCTTCTTCACTTTCTTTTGATCGAAACCCAATATATATAGTATCCACAATATTTTCTAATGATTTGTATTGGTTACAAGATGACACAAAGCTCAATACCATATGTAATGTATCTTTGACTATAAATAAAATAAATTATGATACACCACATACATCCTTATTGGTTAAATAAATCCTTACAGATATTCCTTTGTTGGTGCAAACTCCAAATAGCTTGTCATGAGTAGAATCAATCACAACTATGCACAACTATCTACTTGTAGAAATTCTCAAACCAATTTATGATCCTTTAGTCATCTAAATCACCTCAAACATTTACATGCCATTCCTCAATAATAATTCAAACTATGCTCAACATCGTCAAAGCCAATTTCAAACAATAGTGAAATGTGTTAACTTTCTCTACCATATTTTTAACCACACACTCAGATAAATAAACAACTAAACTAATCCATGAAATCCACCCTTTCAAAATGATACAAGATTACCACACTGCTTAGGGATGATCTTGCATAATACATTTGGGGTCGATAAAAAATAAGACCCTCATTTTTTAGGACATCATCTCTTGATTTGAGAGTTCCAACCTGCCACTTCTTTAACTCTCTTTCCACCTCGTTAGGTATGCCTCAAGTGATCTACCCTATGTACTACATTCTCCTTCATTGCTTACCATATCGTCCATCTTCTATTTTCAGGGTTGCGGTACTATATTCCTCCAATCATCTTCTATACCACATCCTCTTGGCCTATTGTCACTCACAATCCTCTTGCCCTTTTTTATCAACTAGTCCCTCACATTTGTTAGCCCCTTTCCCAACTTCCACATACCCTTCTATTATGTTGTCCATTGTTCAATGTCCTTTAATACAACTCACCCTCTCATTCATCTTACTCTCCCTATGGACGACTTCACTTAGGTGTCATCTAGTCTCATATTCTCATTACCATGGAACCTTTTTTACATTTATGGTGTTGTTTGGACATTCAACAATGCTACACATCCTTGGGAGCCATACATATCGCTCCTCCCTAATGCAATCCCTGTGTTGCTCTAGAATTATCCCTTGCTTTTATTTGTGAAATCAATTTATGTTTCTAACTATCTTTTTAGCATGGTTTTAGTTTTAGCACTCTCATCATACACATCTCTATCAAATTTCCATGGTCTTCCCAACAAAAATGACACATCCATCAACACAATGTCACATATCACCTCATCATGGTACACCCCCATGTTGAACCTCACCAATCACTATTCTTTCATTGGTATCTTGTTTTCTTATTGCAACCATCTAATCCTATAGGGGTGTAGATGCTTCATCCTTCTTAGCCCCAACTTGTCCACCATTTTTAAAGACATAAGTATTTGTATTGCCTTTATCCACCAAACCATCTTGACACTTACCTATTTCCTTGAATCTAGTTTGGAATAAACTCTTCCTTTGCCTCAATTCTCTCCTATTTTTGCACCTCAAGGCTTTCTTCAAAATGAGTTTAGGGTTCCTCTTTGAAGTAGGTCATCTCTCTTCTTTGTATGTAGTTTGCATGCTCTCTCCTATCCTATTTTATTGGCACTCAAATGCCCTATGTGTCTCTTCTTCATAGTTGAAATAGGTTCCCTTGAAAATTTCTAACTTCTCTTCTCACACCCTCCTCTACCTTGCTAAGAATATCTTCCACTTCTTATTGGATCTCTTTACAATATGCATCTTCATATTTTTCATTTTTGTAGTAACATCCATTGCCATCTCGAGCCCTTGTGGTAGGAATTACCATCTTTCTCTTTGTAGCAAGACCTTCAACTTTCTCATTCATTGTAGTATGGGATACCCCTTAGATTCACTCCTTTGTCTGTAGGAGCCAAAAATTAGCTCTCACACCTTAGGATCACCTGCAAAACAAAGTATAATCTTCCACAAGAGAGTATGGAAAGATAATATCTTTCTTGATATGATATTTTATAAATGTACAAGAGCCTTGCTTAAATAGACAAGGTGAGAGATAAGATTAGACACAATCATGACATGTGTCTTAATCCTATAACATGAGACAACTAACTCAACTAATATTAAATAACCTAGGACACAAGAAATAAATTATATAAGATAAGATCTCATCAAGACAACTAAGATTTCCAAAAGGATTCTTAGGACCTAGGTAAACTTAACATGTGAATGGGACCTACTACTGTACTAGATAGGTAAAATACCATATTCACACCAACACCCCCCCTTAAGTGCAACTTAGGGAGGAACAAACCAATGAAAATGATGTAAGAATGCAAGGATAGATCCCAACTATGAAGCCATGTTAGGTACCCATTTACAAATGATCTCACAAACAAAGTAAAAGAGAAAAAGCTAGTGGGAGAAAAATCCTCTCCAAAATAGAGAATGCATGAAATCAATCATGTACAAGTGATGACTGAAGGACTCATCAACATCTCCCAAGGACTACATACATCACAAAGATACAATCGATAGCCCCCCATAAGAGGGAAAGAGACTCTGTAGCCCTCCCCCCCAAAATATATAATCTCCTGGAAAAATGGTAAGTGCCTGAAGACAAAACATGATCCAATGTCGACAAACAACTTGTCTCCCCAAATGTTAGATGATGATGCCGCAATCAAATTAAGTACATGCCCAATCAATAAAGAAGGTGACAAACTAGGACTACGTGGAAACTGATGATGAACAAGATCCAAAGACTGATGATTTGATAATAGTAGTGTAATGAATATCATCAAAGAGGAGAGATAACCCCTCAAATGTATCCTCCAAATTTGAAATGTGAGACTTGAAAAACAAGTTTGAAATACTTGTCAAATAATCATCCCATAAAGATGTATTAAAAAATGATTTACTCATTGCAAAGAATCACTGGAAGCTTTCAAAGAAGCAACTTTGAACTTTGATGAAGCAACAAAAGATGAATGGTCTTGTTGAACAAGAATGATGGGAGCCTCAATCAATGACTTTGCACAAGGAATCACTAAAGGAAGGGTCAAAAGCTATCTTTGATGGAGAAAGAGCACTTGAAGAAACCTTGTCCTCATCTTCTGAAGATTCAAAGTATTCCAAATAATCAAACTCTTAAATAGTATCATAGTCATAGTGTATCCTATTTGAAATATGAAGAGGCACAAGACAATCTGAAACATGATCATCTAGGAATGATTAAGTATCAGGATCTCCATATATCTCCCAATTTTTAGTCCAAAGTGCATGAGAACACTCAAAATGATCAAAAAACATTCAAAATGTCATCACCAACATGCATATGAATAACTCCCAAGACATGATCCCTTTTGCAATTCCAAACAAATTGTTACTATCAATACCTAGAGGGGGAACAAGACCATACAAATGTGACGACAAATGAAACTAATGGAGATGTTTTATGATGACATCTCTCCATTATTTATAGTTTCCCCTTTTCAAGATGACTAGAGAAAGATGAAATGAAAAACCCATAATGAACTATGAGAGATATCCAAAATTGTAAAGTCTTAAACCTTCAACAACAATTAGAAACCCCCAAATATGATGTATATTGCAAATGAAGCCTTCCAAAAAAGATATAACTTCTTTAGGTGTTAAGATGTCCAAGTAATCAATTATAATGTGATATTTGCAAAAACTGAATAAAATGTACTTGGGGTTGAATCTTGAAAAATTGCATGGACGCAAAAATAAACCTCCTTAATACCTTTCCAATGTCACAAGAATTGCAAAAACCATAGATTTAGGGAAAAATTTATTAGCTCAGAGGTCCAAATGGGAGATCTAACTTCAAACAACAATAAAATGCACTTGTAGCAAAATTTGGCAAAATGAACTTCATCATTATGAAGTGCTTGGAACAAGTTTTGCGACAATATCTCATTTTTGAAAAACAAACTCTTGGATCAAAAGATATGGCCCCTAAAAAACAACTACCCTATGAGGGCGTTAGGGGAAAATTTTGGTCCCTTGATGACTAGCAACAACTCACCCACGTGACTATAGGGTGCTGGCAAGTTTTAAAAAACCTGTTGTTAACAAAGTGATGGGCGAGTGGTGGGCCTTGGAAGAGGTGGAATTGGAGGGTGATGGGTACCTGTGATTAGACTTAAGCCCTGACACAAGGTACACAAGATCATTGATGGGAAAACCCCATGAACATGCACTCTTAATATAAAAAGTTGAATTTAAAAAAACCCAAATCGTATCTAATGTGACAAGTGATGCAGATAGAGGATAAACTACATAGAGATGATGTAAGTAGTAATATTTTTGTAGAGTATGCTTTTTATCAACTTGATTTACTTGCTGACTGGTCTACCAACGCCAGTGATGGTACAAAGCATATGGCGGGGATTGAAAATTTCTCTAAGGGCTTATGGAAAATGTCTATTTTGGATGAAACGACAGTTGATTCTAGGGTTTTTGGGCCTCTTGAATGCGACGACAACATCTTTTTTGACCCAAAATGCTCCAAAATTGCAGCTATCTCTTGGATCTGGAAACCACTTCCCAACTTCAAACCGTCATAGATTTGGCCTCACATGTTTGATTTGAATGAAATAAAAGGAAAAACTAACTTTCTTGGACTCCCTAAACTCAGTGGTGAGCTCATATTTTCACCAACATGCACCAAAATTAATCTGTGATACAAAGCCACAAAGAGAAAACCCCAAAATTTGGTCTTTTTATCAAATTTTTCTAATTCTCTAGGTCAACATATGATGCAAGAGAAGAGCATACTCAAATTTTCAAGATTTACCAAGATTTTCAATCTAGGAATAGCTCATGCACAAAATCGCCCATATTTGAGAAGGTGTTTGCAAGACTAGAGCTCTGATACCATGTAGGAGCTGAAAATTAGCTCACACACCCTAGGATCATCTGCAAAATAAAAGATAACTTTTCACAAGAGAGTATGACAAGATAATAACTTGCTTGATGTGATATATTATAAATTTACAAGAGTCTTGCTTAAATAGACAAGGTGAGAGATATGATTAGACAAGGTCATCACGTGTGTTTTAATCCTATAACATGAGACAATTAACTCAACCAATATTAAATGACCTAGGAAACAAGAAGTAAATGACATAAGATAAGGTAAGATCTCATTAAGACAACTAAGACATCTAGAAATATTCCTAGTTTCACGTATCAAATTTTGCTTACATTTAATAATGTTAGGTTATTTAAACATTTATGGAAAAATGAAATTTATTAGTTTAGACTTGTGATAAATTTAAGATTTCAATGTTATTTGAAAAATATCTCTATTCATATAATTGAATACAAAGGATGAATGTTGTGGAATCTTTTCATTTTGAGCATTGGTTGATGGTTACTGATGAAACTCTGCAAGTGCAAGTGTGTGAATGCAGGAACATGTTGAAGATCGAGAACATGGTTGAGGTATGAGTATTTAGTCGGATGATGATCGGAAAGCATGTTGGAATCTAGAATATGCACACACCACTGAAAATCATAGCATCTGTATTTAACTAGCAATTGATAGATATCATCTTGCTTGTGTGAAATGTATAAAATATTTCATAGATAAGCTTTTGGAAATGAATTTATTGAAGCATTTGCTCTACCTTTTCTATTCGATGCTAATTTCATAATAAATAAATTTGTATGCTGGAAATGTAGTTTGTCAGTAGAGGAAAACATTTTACTACAATATTCATATTATTCTAGGAGAAGGTCAATACTATTATCTTGGGAAGATTTTCTTAGAAACGTATGGTATCGGCCCATATCTATCTCCAATAACCATTTGATGTATCCTTCTTACTGTGACATAGATAATGATCTGGAAGTATCTTTTAAGATGTTCTTGTTAAAAGATTGAATAGAACGAATTAAGAGTAACTATGTTATTTTCCTAAAATAGTGGATGGTCATATTCTGGAAGGAAGTCAGATTGATTTTAGTGTGCATAGATTCTTTTTTAATTGCAGATTAATCATGTTGTCAATTACAAATTGATTTTATGTAAAATGACTTTGTGACATACTATTTGAAACTCATAATTTATATCAAGTCTAAGAGTGATTGCTTATTATTTATTTTCCTTATATTTCTAGTTGAATCTATTTGTGCATTTGATGAAAGTTGACATCTATTTGAATATATAAATTTGTATGTGGAATGGATCTTTCTTTTTTCAAAAGAATGTATACACATACACCATTTTTAATAGAAGACCATATATCTGTGTACATGCATACAACTTCCATTTATGCATTACACATACATGCGATATACTTTCTTTAAAAATTGATTTATTTTCTTTATCTAAAAATGTAGATTTCATTCCGAGTAGAAAGGAATAAAGGAAATATTTGTAGACTATATGTTGATGCATGCATTATGATATTATTATCTTAATTGATGAAATGGAACATGTATTTTGTTTAAATGACTGATTGCATTTTTATTAAATTTGGTTTAGTTCCTTTCATAAATATATCATTGAACTGAAAAAGCCAAGATGAGACAAACATAGACTATGATGTAGATTGCTTGATTCTTTATCATGAAAATATTGGCTAACAAAACTACTAGAAACTAGATTGAATGTTCTGCAATTTGAGTGAATTGGATAAGATGTATGTTATCTTATGTATGTGGGAGGTTACCTTTTGGGACAGGTGTTGAAAATGGGTTAACAGAGAGTATAGCTTTTGCTTTTCCAAAATCTATTATTTTCAGTTGTATACAATATATGCTTGGCCAAACATTTGTAGTCCATTATGTTGAATGGTCTAATGTTTATGACATAACTCTTTTCCATTTCCTAGCATAGATCTTGCATTTTTTAAATTTAGATAGAAATGCATGTAGTTGTTAGGCACACACTAGATTCCACCTTGCATATCGTATTATATTGCTAAATATTCCGTGTAGGGTCGGATATTCTTCGAGTGAGGAATAATGCTAGGAAAGTGTAGCTTCATGGTTGGGTGGAAAAGTGCCTGAACCATCTTCTCATCCACCAAATGTGACGAGCATTGAAAGGGAATCACATTGTATTCCATTTTGATTATTGTAATTTGTATTA
>VDFB02094953.1:0-22042 GCA_007258455.2 Sequoia sempervirens | reverse complement strand
CATTTGATGATCGTAGTCCAAATACAATTCCAATTACAACAATACAAAGGGGAGGAAAATCCAAATACCATTAAGATTGGATTGGACATTGACAATTCATAAATCACAGGGTTTGACTCTTTCAAAAGCCATTGTTGATATTGGACCAAGAGAAAGAATATGATTGAAATTTGTTGCCATGTCATTTGTAAAGTCTCTAGATGGCCTAAGACCACCATTCACATATGACCATTATGTGAAAAAATGGGTAGACAACTTTCCAAGAGAAAGGTTGAAGAAAATAGATTGAAAATTTTAGAAGATAATTGATGTACAACATATTTTATTCAATTTTGTTTCAATAAGTATCAAATTTCTAAATATAAGATATTTGTATGATTTTTAGTTTTATGCTACTTTTAATTCTTCTATGTTTAATGTTTTTCAAATTCGACAAATAAATGTTTCTTATGTAATACAATTATGACACTTTTCAAATGTTTCTAATGAGTTGTAGTAAATTTAAAAATCATTTAATACCCATGTGGATTCTTCATATTTCACACCATAACTAAAAGATTGGTATATGCTTCTCACATATTTCACACCATAACTAAAAAAAATGGAATGTTTCATTTGCTTTTTATAGAATGGCAACGGTAAATGAATCATATGAAGTAGAACATTCAGTGTCAAAGCCACCATCGAGAGAGGACTCAATTGATTCTAATACATATATTGAAACAAGTCTATTCAAAATATGTGTAAATCAATTGAACAACATTGTAACACCCCTCTGATTTTCTATGTTTTCTCTGACAGTTCTAATTCTTTGATAGACCATATTTTATGTGATTGTTATTCGATTGTCGACAGGGGAGCGGTGATAGACTATATTGATGTGATGATACATTATATGCATGAAGATTATGTTTGATATGATTTATGTTTGCATAGATGCTTAGTTGAGATGACATTGATATATATGCTCATTATAGTTTAATTGATATATTATCTCGTCAGTTGATGTGACATTGTATTGGTGAAGAGAACAGTATTGCATCACTCGCTCGCAAGTGCCCTGTGATTTCTGTGATTCTCTCTTCATGGTGTGTATGAATTATTATCTGGATACATGTACGACATTTTCTTTGTTTGTAGGTTTGCAAGTACAAGACAACGGCTTCACCTGGTTTCACAAGTCTGAGCGTGTCCACTACTCAACAATAATGTTGATTGGGAGATAGTAACTGGTTAACCTTGTCAAACCTCTACCCTAGTACAGTGTGTCGTCAGTCTGTATTATGGTCATGTTCTTTATCCATGTTGGTCTTGGTATTTTATTTATCGTGCAAGTTTAAATTGTAAGGATTAAATTATAGGTTGTGATTAAGTATTTAATTAATATGGAGACCTTATTATAAATTAATTAATTAATTTAATTTAAGTTATTATAAAGTAATTTTAATTATTAGATTAAATGTGGATTTAAATAAATAAGTCTTTTAAATGTGATTTGAATTAAATAAATTGTTTTTAATTTTAAATGCATATTTTGGGAAAAGATCTTAGAAATATCTTGGTTAAAGAAAAAGATATTTGTTGGGTTAACTGGAAATTAGAAGGTTTTGTTTTCTAATTATCTTAAAATTGATTTTCAGAGAGATTGATTGAAATTTGTGAGAAAAAGAGGAAGTTGTTTTCACGGGAAAGAAAGACAGAGGTTTTTGGGAAATGAATGAATTGTTTTGTGGTTTGAAGAAATTGTAGATCTTAGAAGCTTTCTGATAATTCTAGGAATCTAGTTTGTGGAAATTCTTGGCTGTGGATTATTTATGTTCTCTGGGAAGTGGCAATTCTTCTGGAGGAAGCTTTGGCAGCTCTGGAAAATTTAAGATTAAAGGGAAGCTCGACATCAATCTCCGAATTGTTCGATCTTCTGGAACAGGTTCTTTATTACTTTGTTAATTTTAATTTGAAAGAGAAAAGTTAAATTATTATTGTATAGCAAATTGGAAAAGTTTAGAAGAGGATCTCTTTCATTTTAGAAGCTTTTGTTTTTAAAAGAAATTGTCGTGATTGTTATAGCCTCTGTAGAAAAATAATTTAGATCCTCTGTGTAAATTGATTATTTTAAATAGATTGATACAAAAAGAAATTATAATGGAAATATCGAACCTCTGTGAAAATGGAATTGAAACTGTAGAAATTGTTATCCTCTGTTTCAAGACTATTTAATATTCCTCTGTAGAAAACTTCTGAGACAATAATTATCTTCCTGTAGGAAATTTGGTTGAAATTTACATATATACATATATATATATATACATATATATATATATATATATCAATTGTTTTATTGATTTACCTTCTCGTAAATTTCCTATGGAAAATCACCGTACGACAAACATTGTAAAACACAAAGAATTTATTTATTTTTTAAATAAATATTGTTTTGTTTGGGGAAGGTTGGGGCTACCCCACAGCCGCCCCCATAGGGAGGCGACTGTGGAGGTAGCATCGTTGCCTTCACAGGCAGCCAACATTGCTTCCACAGTGTGCCCCACACATGGGGAAGGTTGTGGTAGCAGCCGCAACCCCCCGTACTCAGCCATATGTGGCTTGATTGTTATTTCGGCAGCCTTTTGTTAATTCGACAAATTCTGATTTTATTATAATTTTTTTATTAATATATATAATATTTATAATATATATAATATATGTAATATATATATATATATATATTATTTATATATATGTTATATGTAATATATATATATATTATTTATATATATGTTATATGTAATATATATTATTTTAATATTTTTCCATTAGTGATTACTGGGAATTATTTTTAGATAATTAAATAGTATATATAATTATATGTATATATACATATATAATTATATATATAAATATTTAAATATATTTATTTAAATGGTTGTTTTATTATAAATGCATGTAAAAGTATAAGTGGTTATTATAAAGGATGTTTTTCTTTTAGAAGGCAAGTAGATGATTTTAAATAAATATTGGAATAGAATAATTTGATTTAATAATTCGATAATATAGATATATATTTATTTAAATGAATATTATGTTGTTAATTAGTGCATGCAATGCACAATTAGGTGTTTTATAATAAAATGATTTTATTAGAAAGACTGAGATTTTTATTTACATGTGTTTGTGAAATTTGAGTTAAACATCTAGTTTTAATTTCTTTATGGTTTGTAAATGGAAGTATATTTTTAATATAAGCATGCAAATGCATGGGCTAGTAAATCTTAAACTAAAATGACTTAGGAGAGAAAGTTGATTTATATTTAAATAAATATTGTGTTATTAAAACATTTAATGTACAAGTAGAGGATTTTATAATGCAATGATTATAATAGAGAAATAGATTTGATTATTATATGAAACTGTGGAATTGAAGTTAAATAAATAGTTTTATTTTATTTCCTTATTATTGCAAATGGAATTATATTTACTTTGAATAATTGCATGTGATGAGATATTGATTCAACTTGGATTTAGGAAGGATTTAGGAAATCCGAATATTAGATTATTTAAGTGCCTGAATTGTTTTAAGTTGTGTTCTTTTCTGTTCACGTTTGCGGGCAATTTGAGTTGAATATTAAGAGTAATTGTCAAACTGGAAGTTCAACAATTGGTTTAATTCATTGTTGATTTATTGGATTTAGGAAATCCTAATGGTCGTTTATTTAATTACTTGAGCGGCTTATTGTAATTGTGTATTGGGAATTGGGGATATTTGTTGTCGAGTAAATATAAGTCTTCTAGAGATTATTAAATTGTGAAAGGGTTGTTGTATCTTTTGTTCACCCTTTGAGATTTCCTTGGGTAGTGCACGTATTTGGGATTCAGTATTTGACATCCGTAGGGATGTGTGAATTAGTTTGAACACCCGGTTACTATGAACGGGTTGTGTGATTTAATTTGAGCACCTGGTTACTACAAACGGGATGTGTTGCTCTTTGTATAATGGTTGATATTTGTTATCATATTTGTGTACCCTGTCTACCCTTGGGTTGTGGAATATGTTTTTTTGTTGTCAATAGGGGAGTGGCTTTCAACGGGGGGTCGGGACACAAAGGGGTCCCAAGACAACTCGTGTGAAAGTCAATTTAATTAGTGGAAATTAAATAACCTTTATTAGGGATAGAGTAGCTTAATACATTTAATCAGATAATTTAGCCTCGCTCATTGGCTCAAGGGCTAGTATGAGACTTGAGATGATTTGGGAAGGCCTAGAATGGCAAGATCGTTATCTTGTCTTCTTGAAAGATAATCGATTCCGCACTGGTGTGCATGTGGGGTCGGGTTCGTGAGAGGTTACCAGGATAACCCAAGATGGGGGTCGGGACGTAGGAAGATCTCCTTTGGATAACCAATGCAACCTTTTTGATGACACTCCTCCTATGACAACAATCAGTTTGTATTGTATAGTGGTTGTTCTTGATTCAGTGATTCTGGAAGCAATGTAACCTTATGTTTTGTGTTTACTGGTACAGTGTTGTTTTGTATCTTGCCTGTGTCTAGAGGTAGTAGGTTTGTGTTGGTTACCTTTTACTATCTCCTAGCATGGGGGTTGGTCCTACAGGTGCCACATGGCTTGGTGGCGTGCACCTTACACTGTTGGGTTTTCTCTTCATGTTCATGATGGCAGGATCTTCTAGTTTGAGGAGCTCATGTGTTTCTATGGGTTTGTACTTCTCTTATTATCATTGTAACAGTGGGACGCTGTGTATTGTATTCCTTATTTATAATCAAGGAGGATTCCTTGAGTTGTAATTGTAACATTATGTATGATCTATTCATTTTTGGATTAAATTATATATATTGTGTTATATGGCGTTGTATTTGTGGAAATATGTTCATTACATTTGTATGTTTAATTTATTGTGCAATCATGGGTTAATGCTTTGTTGTATGTTGTTATCATGAGTTAATTTCAAATGCTATGTTTCTGAATAATTTTTGTAAGTTTTGAAATTCACATGTGGACGTGTTGCGTGGCCTAGAGGATGTATGTGTTAGAGTAGTTTACTTTACTTGTCATTGTTACTCTTTTTAAAGAAAAAAAAATTAGTTGTGCTTCTGCAGTGTTGCATCGTCCTCTAGGTTGCGGGACAGCGTTTTACAAACATTGTCAACACATCATTAATGAACTTGAAGATGCAACACATCTTGCAGTAGTAGTTGAAGAAGAAGAAATCGTCCAAATAGAAGATATAGCTCAAAAGTTTCATAAAACATGCCAAAAAGTTGCAAGATTTTCTTGTTTATTGAGAGAAATATTTTATGACGAACAATATGGACAAGGATCTTCTAAACAAATTATAGAAGAATTCCTATTATTTTTGAATAATAATTAGAATACAAAAACAAGAATTATATATACTATTTTTTTATCTTTGCTTAGCTCATATGAATAGTATTTTTGATAGAGACTTTGATGTCTATTTTGTAAGAAAACATTGTTCTTGTCTCTTTTATGTAAGTTGATGACTTTTTATGTAAATAGTACAATTTGTATTGTTTGAAATATTCTATAGCTATTTCCAATTATGTAAGTGATTCCTTGGGGACGTAGATTTGATGAAGAATTCAATGCTTTCATATGTCAAAAACTATTTAAATTTATAAACTTGGATTATTAATATATTGGTGGAAATAGTTCAAGTAAAAATACAACTCTGCCTTATAAAAAATTTAATTTACCAAAGTATTTTTGATGATAGATATTTGAAATGCAATTCCACATTTTTAAAATAAGAAAATAATAATACTACAAGAAAATGCTTATCTTTTTCAAAATTCAATTTGAAATCTAGAATTTTTAAATGTTGTTCTAATAGTGCTTATGGATATGATAGTATTTATTTAATTTTGTATGACAAACACTTCAATTTTTTTCTATATTCATATGCCATTAATGAAATTTAAATAAATATGTGTAATTATTTTAGGATAAATGGTTCACTATGAGAAATTCCATGAGATAACATTTGTTTGGGGCATTATGTAAAATAGTTCACATGCCTTATCTCTTCTTCAGTTCTAATACAATGGATAAACCAACTGATTGTTGTCATATTTTAAAATGATTTTTTTAATGACTGCATTTATTAAAACTAAATTTTAAAGTATTAATTTAAATAATTAACTTTTATTCATTACAATAACGTCTCTTGTTAATGACAACATATATATTAACTATTTTATAACATATATCTACAATTTTTTTTATATAACATTCAAACATAAACAATAAATCTAGCACTAAAACTATTTCTATTCATATATCTAACTCTAATATAAACTATAATCTTAATTGTAAGTCAAATCCTAATCGTAACCCTAATTTTAATCCAAATTATAAACCTATTTCTATCTCTAATACTAACCCTAACCATAACATTGATCCTAATTTTATATCTAACCAAGTCTAATTTTAATTCTACTAATAACCCTAATCCTAGCCCTAACCCACATCCCAATAGTAAAATAAATCTGAACCTTAACCCTAATATTATCTCTATCCTTAACCCTAACCATAACCTTGAGCCTACCATTGATTCTAATTTTATCTCTAATCATAACCCTAACCCTAACCCTATTTCTAAACTTAACCTTTTTTATATATTCCAACCCCAACCCTAACCCTACCTCTCATCTTAAACATAATCCTAAACCTAACCCTAACCCTATTGTTCATACCAAAGATTTTTTCTAAACCTAACCCTTTTAATATATGTTAACCCTAACCCTAATCCTAAACATAAACATAAACCTAAACCTAATCCAAGATTACTAATACTAACTCCAACCCTAATACCAATTCTATCTCTAAACCTAACCCTAGCCCTATTCCAAATAATAAAATTAATCCCAACCTTAACCCTAACTGTAACCCTCAACCATAACTCTAAACCTTACCCTAATGCTAATTCTAAAAATAACACTTACCCTAACCCTAATCCCAATACTAATGTTAACCCCAACCTTAATCATATTTCTATCTCTAACCCTAATCATAACCTTAACCATACCCTTCATCCTAATTTTATGTGTAATCCTAACCCTAACCCTAATTATGATGATAACCCCAACCCAAATTCTAATTCTAACTCTAATCATAATCGTAACCCTAACCCCAATCTTATTACTAATGCTAACCCAACCCTAATCCCAATTTTAACTCTAACCCTAACCCTATTCCTATCCCTAACCATAACTCTAACCCTATTCCTAATGATAACACTAATCCTAATCATAACCTTAACCCTAGCCCTAATTAGGATGATAAACCCAACCCAAATTCTAATTCTAACTCTAATCAAAATCATATAGTAACCCTAACCCTAATAATTTTGTCTTCCATGTCATGCTACAAATGCTACTAGCATAAATATACACACACATACACACACACACATATATATGTATATATATAAGAGTATATATACATATATATATATATACATATATATATATATATATATATATAAACACCAAGAGATATCCTTCTCGAGGCATCTATTACACTTTTATGTGATTATATCATTATAAAAATGATACCTCGAGAATGATATCTCTCAATAGTTTTGTATATATTATTTATAAATTTATATATATATATATATGTGCTAGTAGTTATTTCAACACATTTTCATAAAATTCTCTCAATATCTTATTCCCTTGTAAAGGAATTTGATTATTGTCATTTATTATTCATATTGCAACACCTTGAGAATCACTACACATGAAACAAAACACATGTTCATGATTTTGTTCCTTCAAAAGTTTTTTTCTTATCACTAATAGTGGCCTTGGAACACTCTTCACATCTTCTTGTTTGTTTGTTAATGGAGTGAGAAAAAATTATAACCATTATTCTCCAATGCATAAGTGTTTTCCTACAATCATGGATAACCTTTCCTAATTTCCATTGCCTTCCTAAAAGCATATGGCATAGTGTCACACCATACATAATCTTCATATTTTCCTATCTAGAATTTCATGATTCATTGTTGATCAACCAAAACTTTATAACCTTTTCATATACAAGAAATTTTATTGGGAGTTAGATGAGACACTATTTTCAACCCTAGCTCCTTCATTTTTCCAACTAAAACTAGGTTGGTTGTGCTCCCATTTTCAATTGTGGTCTTGCAACACTTTCCACCTACCTTGCATACTATCCTAAACAAACTCCTTGCTTCAATGGGATCATTTTCCTTCTTTGCTAGCTTTAACAAATTCTTATTCATCATAAGTGATTCTCCTCTTTTGAGTTCATATAGCTAATTGATAGATCCTATGAATTATTTATCTCCTTTGGATATGTGTGTACTTGTATCATTAGTCATCCTAAGATAGTTCTCTCAATATTTTTGGACACTTATAAAATCATGCCCAAATTTTTTACACTCAAAATAAGTTCCTAGCAAATTTCTACCTATACCTCTTCCAAATTCACCTCTACTTCTTGGAGGGTGAGTTCTTCCTCTTACATCATGGTTGTTCATTTGATTATGTGAAGAGATAGCTTATTTATCATGATTTACCTTTTCTTTGTGGTTGTAATTTTTCCTCTTCCCTTTATAAATCCACATTAACCTATAGTTGATACTTGATGCTTGAGATATGACTACTTTTAGATACAATTTTGGAAGTTTTTTAGTATCAATCTTTCAAATCACACTCAATGATCCATCATCAAAGTTATTTGTGTCATTCTTTCTTGAAAATTAAAGCACATTGGTAGGTCTCCTAAATAATTCATGGGTAAAATCACAAACCTCTATCACACTTTATAAAGGAAATGACCAACATAAATAAAAAATTCAAATTTGACCACATAAAATTGGCCTTATGTTTTTTCAAAATGGCGTAAACTAATGAAATTTAGAACACTTATGAAGTTTATACTTGTAATTCAAAAAATG
Organism: Sequoia sempervirens; assembly: GCA_007258455.2. Taxonomy (NCBI): domain Eukaryota; kingdom Viridiplantae; phylum Streptophyta; class Pinopsida; order Cupressales; family Cupressaceae; genus Sequoia; species Sequoia sempervirens. The sequence goes on along the minus strand of VDFB02094953.1, from coordinate 13,085 downwards.
GTTTGATATATTCTTTTTTAAATTTAAGAGTAGAATTTGAACTACTAAAAATTTCAATAAAAAGTGAAATCAATAGGATATCACAAAAAAAACCCTATTTTTCTCCCCAAATAGCTAAATTCAATATCTAGTTCAAGATGAAAATTGAAAAAATTATATCAAAAGCAGCCAATTCCTATGTACAAAATTTAAAAAATGTATCTTCTTTGTTTACATGTTGGGATGATTATCTCTTGAAGCATTGGGAATACATTTCACCACCTTTTAAAGGAGCCCTGCATTTTCCAAATGTTAAAAATATTGATAGAGAAACTATAAAATGGATACCATCATCTTCAAATTTTCAAAAGCTTAATTTTGGTGGTGCCTCAAGAGGCAATCCAAGTCTTTCAGGTGTTGGGTTTTGTATTTGTAAGAGTCAAGGGTTATTGATAGCTGCCAAAGCAACACAAATGGCCAATGATACTAATAACATGGTAGAGGTACAAGCACTTCTTCAAGGTTTGCAATTAGCAAAGGAATTGGGTCTGCAAAAAATTCATATAGAAGGATATTCCTTATTGATTATCAATGCATGTAAGGAAAAGAAAAGCCACAACTGAAGATTAAGTTATATTCTAAGCAAAGCTTGGTCATTATTGGATACCTTTAAAGAAGTTTGAATCTCTCATACATATCGAGAATGTAATAAGTTAGCAAATGCTTTAGCTAACATAGGTTGTGATAAGGGTTTCTTTGTTTGTTTTGGCAATGATGCAAGAGTGAAAGACTTTCCTCGAATAGTGGAAATAATTAAGGAAAAACAAAGTCCTTAATTCATATTTGTGAAAGGGATTCATTGGCTTGATTTTTTTGAGCATGGAGGTTTGTAGGAGTTCAAGTTTTAGGACTCAAAGTTATCTCTTATCACTTGCCTAAGAGTTTTTCAAGGTCAAGTGTCACGCTTCGATATTAAGGCTTGCACCTTAACTTGATTGCTAATAGATGTCAGATGCATGGTGAAACTCTACACCCCAACATTTGAAAGGGAAGAAGTTAGTGCAGGAAAAATTCTAGGCATCACGAGTCAAAGCTTTGGCTCGCATCTTACCAGACAATAGGTATGGAGTAAGGAGTATGCGGGGAAGTCAAACCCCAATTCTCGAAAAGGTGTCAGTTTTCACAAATCGATAGGTAGGCTTGAAGTCTGGTATGTGGTATGTGTGGTTTCTAACATCTGATGATCTAGTGTGCTTGTCAGTGTTCATGAAGGTTGAGTGTCACACTTCAATGTTAAGGCTTGCACCTTAAATTAATTGCTAACATATGTAAGATGCACGATGAAACTCTGCACACCGACATTCAAAAGGGAAGAAGTTAGTGCAAGAAACATTTCAAGCATCGTGAGTTGGAGCTTTGGATTGTGTCTTACCAAATGACAGGTATGGAGTAAGTAGTATGTGGAAAAGTTGAACCCCAATTCCTGAAAAGGTGTCAGTGTTTTCAAATCGATAGGTAGGCTTGAAATCTGGTACGCAGTATGTGTGGTTTTTGACATCTGATGATCTTGTGTGCTTTTTGGTGTTTGCAAGATGCCCGACATCCCTCTGTTTTGTAAATATAGCTTTCATGTTTTCAAAGTCGAATGTAGCCATACTCAATGACTTGTAGATTCATAGGTAGGATTGATAATTCCATTTGTAATGGTTTACAGACAAATGTAATCTTCTTCTTCTAATATATAATAAATATAGGCTCTAATGCCTTTTTCTTAAAAAGAAATATCTAGTTCATAAAAAAAATGATGAATATTTTTTTTGTAATAACATTTTAAAATGAAACTTCATCAGAACATCAAATTTTTCATGAGATGCCAAATTTTGTTTATTTTTTTATCATTTTAAAATACGCACCCTTTGGAAGAGAATTCTCTCCTCTAGTGCACCATATATTTTTCAAAAAATTTGAATATATTTTAGTTGTTTCTAAATTCATAATCAACCTCATGTTTGATTATAAAACCTACTTATAGTACATTTTAAAAAAATCATAATAAAATTAATTAAAATATCAAAATATCAAAAAAAAATCTAGACTTAGAGCTCTACAAAAAGGTGTTTTTAGATTTTTCATGAACTTACCCCTAGCTGGATAAATCCAAGTTGAGTTCAAGTTGAAGTTTTTTTGAATTTACCCCAAGAGAGGGGTTGAGCTACCACGTAAACAGCCACATAGACAATTTCAATCAAAATTGTTTTGATCAAAATGGTTTCGCCAAAAACCTTACATGTAAATTGAGGCACATTTCAAATTTCTAAACGGAAATTTTTGATTTTATAGTTTTGAGTGACCATGTATAGGCCATGTGATTTTGGGAAAAATTGTTTCTTTTGAAATTATTTAGTTGGTCAAAAGTATGACACATATTTTTTCTCTTACCCTCATATCTTTATCATACTAATTTTATCTTGCATGTTTATCCTTAAACCATTTTATATCAAGCTACCTTCTTATAATATGGCTCCCTATGATCCAATATCTTGTAGAAATCCTCAATGTGACTCTTTATGCTTAACTCATTTTGCAACAATTTCTTCATCTACTCAAGTCAATAATTAATTGGTAATAAATTTACCTTCATATTTGTTAGCATTGAGTATCAAATGTTGTTATTTTCTCCTTTCCAATTCTTATGTTAGCTTGCACATCCTTCCACCATAGTAAAACTTGTCCCTTTAGCTTGGTGCAAGTATTATCTTTACTTTTCTAGGGTCCTCTACCTCATCATATTCAAAATGCTTCTCCAACTCTAATATCCAATTTTTCAATTATTCCAATTATTAACTCCTTGATAAGTAGATAGCCCTACCTTTGTTCCATTTACCATCTTCAATATTTTCTTGAAAATTCTCCTCTCTTTCATCTATTTCCTCACCTCCTTCGTCATCTTTTTCTCATACCTACTATCTCAGGTCCCTCCTCTTCACTTTCACTATTAGCTATATAATGTGTATGGCTTCTTGGTCTATCTTCAATAACTTCTATTCTTACTGGTATTCCTCTCATAGCCTCTAAAACTCTATCTAATCCCCATATAATATCTTTTATTGCAACCTTTATTTTTGGCCACCTTAGAGGAATTTTTATTATCTTAACTATTTCCCTTACTAGTGCAACTACAATATTATGTTGGTATACACCCCTTCTTCCTAAATTTGTAACTTGCTCAGATTCTAAGTTGATGGTGCATAACAGATAGGATGAGACTCCCAACCCATGACTCACATGTAGCGAAAGGAAGTTGGTATATATTTTTACAAGTCACTCATAGTAATACAATATTAAAATAAAATTTAAGATAACACAACTAATCACAAACAATAACATGTATTGATTCACCCTCAACTACTAATTAGGATGCTTGATAACTTCTATAGTTACTACATGTGAATCCATTAGTTCAATGCACTACTTTTCTTTTGCTAAAATTTCCTTCATTTTAGTGGTTGTAAATGAAACTTTGATGCTACAAGTGGATACAATGTGTCAAGAATACAAATTTAGTTTTTGTAAGTGTAACTAATGTTAAAAGAGTAATCTCTCTCAAAAGCTACACATTAAGCCAAAATAAAAGGTATCCCTGCACACATATATAGAAAAATAAATCACCAAATCAACTTTAAAATAACTAAGTTTTGTGTTTAGAAAAACTCACTATAAACACAGAGGATCAAGAAACTTAATAGGATTTAAATTTTATATATTCACTCAAGTAAACTTACATGGGGTTTAAATGATGGTATATTTATTATTAATTTTGAAATATAATATGTACATACAATATTATTTATGTAAGCAGTACAATTAAAAGGTCAAATTCCCTTATTTTGGGTATAAATTCAATAGACTTTTACTAGAACTAAGGTAACTATGAATTCATGCTTGAAATCCATCCTTTGTCATGTTTCAGCCTCTTTCTTGACTTTTCTACCACATAAGACTGAAAAGAGAATTCTCTAGGCTTCCCTTTTTAGGTAGTGCATTCAAAAGATCATTCCTATTCCTTGCAATGCCTACTTGCTAAACCACAACATGAGGAATAAGATCTACACTCTTCTCATATTCTCCTTATTACGTCATCCTTCCTCTTTTCACATGGCCAATATTTTTAAGATGCCTATCTTCTATGCACCATTGTTATCTCTTCCTTACAACTCACTAACACCCTTCCTTTTTCCACATTGTTCTTTCTTTTTCCTAGTTTTTTCCTACCTTTTTCTTCTCTATTTTTGTTTATTATTTTCCTTTCCTTCCATGTTTTATAATTTGCATAAGGTAGGACATTTTATGTTTTTAACCCATGAGTGATTGGGAAGCAAGGGAAAGGGGTAGTTGATGGGCCTTAATTTAAACTACCCCTTTCTAGGAAATGATCAAAATTTTAAGTGAAACCAAGGCCCTAAAAGCATCAAAACATCATTGCAATATATGATTATCAATCATTTATATAGGATGATGATTAAATATCCTGGAGATTCCCTTGTATTACCTTGTACCTTATTTAATTTCTTATATAGGAGTAGATTGTCCTTATATGCATGTTAACCTTCTTTTGTGCCTTGTAGTGAGGTGTTAGGTCTTGATGTTTTTATATTATTTTAGTATGAGATTCCATCCCCTATATATATTTATCTCAGAAATTTCATACCTTGAGAACTTTTCCATTCGAGTGACACCTAAGTTGGTATCATCATCTTGTGTTTGTGTTTTTCTTTGGAGAGTGTGCCACATTGGATGTTTGCAGCTCCTTCCTTATTGAGATAATTTTGTATCTAAACTTGTGTGTTTACTTACACATTTCTTCAACATATATTTTTTTTTTGTGTTCCCATAGTCATATTTGATAAATACACTTATGTGTATGCATATTGCATCATTATTATGTGTTACTTCTATTAGCATGAAAAATTTATTAGTTGAATTTTACCTTATTTTTCTTTATTAAACTTTTATCACTAGAGAAGATCCTTAAATACAAAATCATACATAAATCCACATAAGCATTAACTAGTATGTCTCACAATATTTAGTAGGAAAAGGTGTATGAGGTTTAATTTGAATTTTGAGATCAAAATTCAAAGGGTCAATTTTGCACCTATAAAAGTGATATAGTTCAATTTTGCACTTATAAAAATGATCTAGTTCAATTTTGCACCCACAAATTTGAACCAAGGTGGTGAATGAGAGACCTAAAGAACATAATTAGTTCTTAGGAATGATTGGTAATGGGGAAAATGTGGGATAAGATTTTGATAAAAAATTTAATGCAATAATATGTACTTGTAAACTTGTTATTACATAAAGGATAATCCAATTGGACCAAAACATAAGGGAAAAGAGCATAGGTATGCATTTTATATGGTTGTACATTTTTTCTTGACTTTGATGTGCATCCAAACTACTAAGGATGCATGAGAATACAAAACTTTTAATCAACATGGAAATTAAATATTTCAAAAAAATTAATAATATGACTACGGATGATGATTATTATAATATCTTTACAATTAATTCTCCACTAGAAATTAGTAAAAAATAAAACACCACAATTGTAGAATATATCACATATTTAAAAGAAACACTAATAACAACTTGCTTGAAAATTAATATTAAAAATAGTAGAATTAGGAAAGGGGTAATGTATTTCACTAAATAGAAAGGAGCATGGATTTTACTAAGAAAAATAATGAGATGACTATACATGAATAGAATATTCTAAAAACATAAAGGAAAGTTGATAAAGGTACTTCAATTTGGGAGTTACTGTGAGCTTAGTACTCTAAAAAATAACTCATAAAATTAGTATTATTGTCATATACTCACCCACTCCAATTGATTACATAGAAAAGATGCAATTAATTAGAGGTGAGAATAATACTATACCCTCCCTATTAGGTTAGGTGGCAATAACCCTAAAAACCTATGTCATTTATATGCCTCCATATTTCTTGTAAAGTGTCCTAGAGGACATGAGAGAAATTAATTTAATAGTGGAATATTATAAAATTATATTTTTAAGAGGAACTTTAATGTTGGTGGAGGTTAAACATCACCCGAGGATAAATTATCCCTCCTAGGCATCCACACTAGGAATGTGAAAGGTCTTGAATGGGGTGCCCAAGTTTGAAGGGAAACAGGTGACCATTGGTGTTCCATCTAGAAGTTGATCAGCCAATGAAACATCATGGATGGTAGAATATGAAGAGGCTATGGGTTAAGAACCCATGTTGGAGCCTTGTGTATTTTATTAAATATTTTATCATGACTCTTGGTATTCTAAGAAAGGGGTGTGGGTTTTTGCAATTGGTTTTGGTACCTCTTATTTCACTTTACCATTGTGGTTTTGTCTCACACAATTTTTATATATTGGATCTGTAAAATGGTAGTTTCATGTTGTGCTATTTGTAGGTGTATGGAAGCATTCGAGTTGTTAAGGATCAGCAAGGAAGTGTATTATGATGTATCTCTCTTGTGAAGATTAATAATATAATTTCCCTCTTTTCTTGTGTGGATTTTTTTAAAAGGGTTTCTCCACATAAATCTAGTGTCATATTTTATTTGTTGTTTTTTTATTGTGGTGAATGTGTAATCACATACATATAATTTGATTTGGTAATCTTATTTTCACATTTGAATTCACATACATAAGTTAATATTACAATTTAATTTCACCTTGCTTTCAATAATCCCAAGTTAAAACTCTTTTTTTACCAACCATGTGTGTGGAAAGAAGGTAGTTCAATCTACCCCCCTTCTATTCCTCTACTATGATATACCTCCACCCACCCTAGTGATTTAGTACTTGATCAATCCCTCCCTGACTAATTTCCATATTATATTCTAATCTCTTATTATATGCTTCTCATAGTTGGAAACACTTGAATTGGTAGTGTGAACCAATAAGAGATGAGAACTACATTGGCATGATAGATCCATTGGTATAAAAGTTCTCCATATATTCATGTTGGATAAAATATTCATTTTCTAAAAACCTATTGGACTCATATTTTCATAACACTGAACCATCTAGAGATCCTAGACCATCCATGTGCTAAAATTAGAGTCTCTTATTCTAATGACCCCTCCAACATAGTATATATGGTCATGATAAACAATCAAAAAGTCATAAAAGGTATCATCATTTGATAATTATGTTAGAACATAATTAAGATATGATCATGAAAGAATATGTAATGAGGTAAAACTAGCCACCACCAATGTTTTTGATTAGAGGTAAATAGGTTTTGAAGGGGCCTTGAAACAAACCACCAACAATGTTGTCCCTAAATAAGAAAAAATATAAGAGAACACTAGTCACATATACTAAATAAGAGCCATGTAAGCACAAGATTTAATATATAATCCTGATAAGGATCATAACATGCAATCATAAGATACAATAATGATAATTATATGGAAACATGTGAATTTCATAAACATATAACATGTAAGCAACATAAGATGTTAACATGAGTAGCATATGGTCTTGATAATATTATAAACATGTGAAATTGATCTAAAAAATATATGAGAGAATTTAAAGCATAAAATGCATGGCAGGTAGATAGCATGAGATATATAAATCATAAACATGAAATTTAACATCATGTACATGTAGCATAGGAATACATAAGCTAAAAATGAACCTAGTACACATAAATGTTAATCATGAGACATAAGAACAAACAAGGAATATAGGAAAGCATAGGAGCTAGATGATAAACATAAGAAATCATAAGATCTAACGATAGAATGATAAAAATAAAAATATATCATCAAGTGGAGATACAAAGCATCAATCATAATATAGAAGCTAAAATGAGAATAGGAGATACACAAGTAGGACATAAATAAAAGGCCAAATGTAAGAACACAGGAAGAAAAAGTAAATAAATAAGTAAAGTGTAAGGATACTTGAGGTCTCAAGAAACAAATTTATATAAATTATCATTGAAGAGATCATCCTCATCTTAAAAATTCACATCAAGCTCTACAGAATCAAGTAAATAGATTTCATTATGATAAAAAAGTAGTGCTCTTAAGGAAAACACTAGTAATACTACCATTAGTTATCCATTGTTCTTGCTTCTTTGGAGGTGACTCCATAGAAATTATTAATTTTCTTAATCATTACATATTTCCTAGGTACCTATAAATAATTAGTGTACTTAGAATGAAACATGGGTTTATCATGTATATTTCCCTTGTTTTTCTCTTGCTTTATTGGTATATGAGTATTTTTTCTTCACAAGGTTCTTTTGAATTCATGCATGTATTAAGAACTTTATAGTGCATATTTTTGTTCTTTAAGCCACTTAATTTATTTAATTACCTTAAAATAAGGAACTCTATGTTGAACAATTAGAATACTAAGAGGGGGGGTGAATCAATATTCCATTAAACCATCCGATCATTAACCATCCAATTACTAAAGCATGTTTAACATTTATAAGAAATGAAAGCATGAAAACATCCACAACATCACATAACACATGAACACTAGGATTTTTACGTGGAAAACCCAAAATGGAAAAAACCACAGTGAGGATTAGCTCACAATATATTATAACTGGTTATAAGATATTACAGAAAGGATCACTGCCAAGTGGACTCACTATCCAAGCGAACTCACTGCTCACATAGAAAAGAAAGATAGAAATAAGTGGCTACACAACCAATATTTGAACTAATAGAGAATGCATCTATCATATGCTAGATTCAATTCCTTTGAAGATCAAAATACTAATTTAATACTCTTAATTCAACTCAGATCACAAATCTCTACTCTTCTTTACATTCACACACCTCTTCTCAACTTTCACAATTTATTCACTCAACTCTACAAGAATCACATCACTTCTTGTATTTGAATCATATACACATTAAAATCGATCTCTACAATCTCAAAATAGCTTTGTATGTTGCAATTATGCTGGTGTTTTCATTGATTTCAATAGGAAGTCTACTAGTTGGTGTTGCCATTGATGTTAATTATGTGTTGATGAAGTTTGTTGCATGATGAAGATGTCGAGGATATTGAGAAAATTGTGAAAAGGAGGAAAACGAGTTGTTGCAGGTTGTGAAGATATGTGTAGTTGAGATATTGAGGAAGTGTTGTGAGTACATGGAGCTATCTTTATGTTGTACTATCTGAAGATGAGGTGGAATGAAGTAATGAGCTGAGATGATGTCTCTAGTACTTTGTTTCCAAGTGCTTTTGAGAAATTTGATAAACAGAGAAAATAGTGTTGTGCAAGTGTTCAAAATGTGCTCTGGGATGTTCTCCATGTTTCTTCTGTGTTGATGCTATTCCTATGTAGATCTGGTATGTTGTTCAAGGTTGTTAGAGATTTCTATATTCATAATTTGGGTTTCTGGATCATTGTACAATGTGAGATATTTTCACTAGTGTGTGAACCAGTTTTTTAGTGATGTTTTTTGTGGCCTAGGAGAAATGCATTTGATCTACATTTCTCCATAGTTTGGCTTCAGGTTGTGTGGATTTTGGAAGTTTCTTATATTGTTTGTATCTTTCAAATTTCAAAGTTTCACTTGATTTGGTATAGTACAATGTATGTTTCATGCATCAGTGGGTGAATAAGGTTTACAAGATGTTCTAGGTTGAATTATCTCTATGTTGCAAGTTTGGATGAAGTTTTTGTTGGATCTTATGTGGTTTGAGGTTTATTATATATTGTGTTCGAGTGAATTTTTTTGTCTCAAAGTTTCAGATTGATTTAAGGATTATGGTGTTTAGCATGGGTATTGGCTGACATTGTGTTAGCACTATATGTGAGGTTTGAGAAAGTGTGTTGAGGTGTGTTGGGATCTATTTGGGTCCTAATTAAGGATTTATATGGGTCTCCTTCATTCCTATCCACCATAGGAATGTTTAGGTGCCAACCTAATTTGAATTTGTAAGTATAACGGATAGTTAATGACCTTGGAGAAGGTTTTTAAGGTTGAGGTTGATATAAATAAGTGTGGCATTATTAAGAGATGCAAGAGAGAATTAAGAAAGAGTTAAGATAGATGCAAGATTAATGTGAGTGATGTGAATTTGAACAGAGTAGTGTAAATTTCAAGTGTTTGGATTCCTAAAGGTAGTGAATTGAAGGTTTCTAAAATATTTCATGCAAGGTTGTGAAAGTGTTGGAGAATTTTTGGTGGACTCCTTGTTGCATTGAGAAGTTGTTCCTTGTGTAACATTTCTCTTCTATCTTCTTGTGCTCTTTCTTTGGTAGTGAGCACTAACTATGAGCCTTTTTGGACATTGTGTCCTATTCTAGCAGTGAACCCTTGTACTAGTTTTGTTACTACTTATATTGTGAGCTAATACTTATGTGGTTTTTCCCTCATTGGTTTTTCCATGAAAATTTGGTGTTCTCTTGTGTATGGTGTTGTTATTTTAGTTTTTGTTATCTGTATTTCATGTTTAATCACATTAACAAAATAAGGGGTTAATGAATGCATGTGTATTTGATTAGTGTTGAGGGTTTTGATGCTTTAATTTGCTACAACTGATTCACCCCCCCTCTCAGTTGTCTTGTTCAGTCACCATAGTATATATCAAACCTCATCACAAACATCAATTAGGTCAGCCTAATTAGTTGTAGCCCTAAAACATACAAAACATTCCTTGTTGACACCCAATTCAAATTAAAATTCCTTCACACCCAAAAAAACATGTAATATAGGTCAACATGTACCTGTAACAACTCCCTCTTACATTTGTGTCACATATTTAATCTATGCAACCCATTACATACATTAGGTTGGTCAGGCATAGGACCTAAAAACAAAATACTCCAACTATTCATCACCATAGGACACGTGGACCTCAAAATGTCATTCCAGCTAGAAAACACAATTCTTTGACACCTGTTAACATTCTCCCAAAACCACAAGGTATAACTCAAATCCGTGAAGGAGTGTGGACTAGATAAGTCATATCCATTTCACAGGAAATTGTGTAAACCTTTTATGTCGATCTTATGTTACTTGCATCTTCCAAACCACGTATCCAAAACAAGTGAAATTATGAATGAAGATACTATTGAAATCCATAAACAACATATTAGAATCACAAAATTAAATCTCCAAGGGAAAACGAATGTGGACAAAAATACTAGAAGGCTATGTGTATTGAATCTTCTAGTGTAGACACTTAACAAAAATAATTAACAGTTTTTGTGTGTGGATCAATCCCTCTTGAAAAATGACTTATCTACAATCATCCTTCATACAATGTTGACATCAATGAAAACTCATTAATCTTCATTCTTTCAACAATCACCCCATTTTTCATTGATGGAAACATGTGCAAAAAAGCCTGAATGGGTAGTAGAGTTGGCTTGGGTAGTGGGTTTGCTCCCCATTGGTCTCAGGTTCAACTTCGCTCCCAGGTTTAAGAGGTGGGACTTCTTGTGGGTGGGGAATCTCACCTATAGGGGACTAGTCTTGCCCTAGCTCACCTTAGGTACCCAAGGTAAGGGCTGTTGGGCCGCTAGGTTGGGTCGCTACTAGGCTACTCTTGCACTCTTAGGATGTTTCACTTAAAAGGAGAGAGATAAACCTCACAAAAATCAAGGTGGTTCACTCAAATTAAGACATGTTTGGTGTTACTAAGGCTAAATGAGATTATCTAAACGTAGCTAAGCTAAGTAATTGACTGATTTTGAATGCAAAACCTAAGAAACAATTGATGTTTGAAAACACAATGTGATATGCAAACATGAACTAAAGTATGAACAAATGCAAAACAGAAAAGAAGGCTAAATCAGAGTGCACCTAGGTAGAGAAAGAAGAATATGGAGTGTTCTGAATGCTGACAGAGATTACTAAAAATCACCAGTGGGACTCATTTGCCACTAAAAGCGAATTAGTCCTGCTTCTAATGAAAATTTTTAGAAACCAGTTTTTGAGTGTCAAGATCCAGAATCTGACAAAATCTGGATTTTCAACATTAAGGTGGGACTCATTCACCATTGATGGTGAATCAGTCCTCTCCTAAAATTCTGTGAAATCAAGGACCAATTCTGTAACACCAAATCTAAGGTTGTCTGTTTGTTGGGTTAACAAAGTCAAATCTGCAAAAAATGGATTGTATGTTGTCTCCAAGCTTGAAATAGGTTGTAGTTGACTTGAAACACTTTTTTGACTTGTTGAACACCTTTCAACACCTAATTTCTTGATAAATCTATGTACAAAAGTCTACAAACACACATGCAAAAGGGGAAAATTGGTTAAGGGTTAGGTTATAGGGATTTGCCTTGGTCAAATCCTACTTTGGTAATCAAACCCTTAATGAAGAAATGGAATGAAATGAACAAGGAAAGATGAATGACTAACATGCAAATGTCCTAAACTCACCAACCTTGTTGAAGAAATCTAAATATATGACAATGGCTGCTCCAAAATACTTGATTAATGCTTGATTAAATGATGTAAAGTGCTTGAATGCTTGAATGAATGAGTGAATAAGTGAACTTGATGAATGGGGGTTAAAATGGATGTAAAAACACTTATTTATACACACTTGTGCCATAGTAACCTGAAGTTACCTCATCACAGGCCGACATAAGGTGATTTTAAATAAAAATTCAAAAGAAAATTTGAAATATTTTGAATTTTGAGGAAAGAGGGACTCATTCGCCACCCATGGAAAATGGGTCCCACCTTGGACTTGTAAGTGGGTGTCAGGAATTATCTTGCATTTAATGTTGTTTGTCGGGTTTACATTTAAAACACACTTAATCAAGCCTTAAAAGGGCATAAAGGGGTCAAATAAAGCATAAGAAAGGTGTAAATGATGAGGGAACATCCTGAGACACAGAAAATAACCCAAAAATAAGAAAATAATTTTATTATCTTAAATGGAGCTTCTTACATGCAGAGGATCTCAAATCCCCAAGTTCTACAACACATGCAAGTTACAGAAAGCTATAGAATCACCCTTTCGCAATATGCGAGCTTGTCCCCAAAAAGTTACCCAAAAAAATTAGGAACCCGCCCATAAATAGAACTCCCTATTTGGGAGCCAAAAC